>AZAH01000004.1:885983-1037803 GCA_000710315.1 Eremothecium coryli CBS 5749
TCTGAGAGGTCGTAGTCGTGCTAGATGTTGATACTTCAGCAGTGGTCGTCTGCGTCTGCGACTGACTTGACAGGGTGATAGAAGGGCTGCTGGGAATGACGGGTTTAGTGGTAGTAGCAGTTGTTTTATTCTCATCTATAATGCTACTGGTTGTTTTTTCCTCGCTTTTACGTGGCGGCAGGCTTGCAGTGGTAGTCACAGAAGTCTTATGTGCATCTACAGTGCTGGTTGTCTTCCCGGTAGTCCCATGTGCTGCAAGAGTGCTCTCTCCCTTGGCTCCCTCCTCTAAAGTGCTAGTGCTCTTCTGAGTCTGGATAGCTGTTTGTGATGACGTTGAAGAAGAAGAGGACGTCTGCGGAACAAGCGGTCGCTGTCCAGTTCCTAGATATATGTAGCCATACCTGCCCGACTTAGAATTACCGCAACGCTCCTCCACCGAACGACCAGGGCAAGGTTCACTACACTCGCTCATGTCATTCGCGCTGGGGGGCGCGCTATTCGAGCACCAGCAGTCGTATCCGCTTATTATGGCCCATGAATAATCACCTCTACACTTGTTTGAGCAGAATCCACTTGTCTGATATAGGCTCTGGTACTTGGCCGTAGATCCAGTATTATATGAGGAGCAATAGTCAACTGCCGCGCGAACTCCTGCAAGCTGCAATAATATAACTAGAAATATTATTGATATCTTCCCATATCTATGTGGTCCTGCCATTTCTAAAAACGAATTAGGACTAATCTATCCACCGCGTTTTCTCTAGGATACATTCAATGCATGCAAAACCTTATTTAGGCCGGATGATTGAAGCTTACAAATAACTGATTGAAAAGTATCCGCAATCCTTGATATGCTATATCTATTCTGGCCTTTGTTACTTGACCTCTATTACTTCAACCTGGTGTGTTAAGCAATTCGATCCCGATCACTGAACTTAAAATGAACTTAAAATACTGTAGTGTTTATACCTTCAGCTATTTGTGGATCTAGTTGTAATAGGTCTAGTAGACCCTAAGACTCTATCAGTTGCAATTATCCAAGTATCAATTGCTAAGTTGCTCTAATGCTACCCTTCTCAAATAGATTTGTACTATTAATTCTATTGTATCACCGTTGTCTGAAGTCCTTCAAACCTTCAAACCCCCTCTCAAAAAGAAATTCAAAAGAAAATCCGCAACTATCCTTATTTTATCCTTATTTGAGTCAATGCCGCCGTGGTTCGCAATGTCAAGACATAAATCATGACCATCGCAACATGCCAGCAATTACGCTTCGAGCAGCTCACTATAGAAAAGTGATTTATCTAGCTGGCGGCACTCTAGCTAACTTTCCTTAGCCGTCATGGCTGCTCTGGCTTTCTATGGTGTAGTCAATCTGCTGGGAGCCGGAAAATTGGTGAGCTTGGCCTAGATCTGGATCGCTACTATATTAAGCAACCAGCCTTACCGCGTTACCCGGAAGTGGCAAATGAACTGTCACGTGACGTGTTGTAAGAGTAGGGACGCGATAGAGCTGCTGATGGAGCGTACTAATACGAACTGCTCGAGAGCTTTTGACAAGAAGAAGACATATTGGGGACGACGAAGGATAGATGGGGCTGCAGAGGCACTCTAGAAAGC
Organism: Eremothecium coryli CBS 5749; assembly: GCA_000710315.1. Classification (NCBI taxonomy): domain Eukaryota; kingdom Fungi; phylum Ascomycota; class Saccharomycetes; order Saccharomycetales; family Saccharomycetaceae; genus Eremothecium; species Eremothecium coryli. The sequence continues at coordinate 887,604 of AZAH01000004.1, forward strand.
AGCAGCAATGGTACCGGGAGCTGGTACCTAGGGTTATACAGTTGGTGCAGCAAAATGATCACGATTCGTTGGCGCTGATAGCGAGAAATTGTGGTATACCTCCGCAATTACGACATATAGTATGGCCTATACTGTTGAAGTACCATCCGTTTGTTATAGCGCCTAGTATACTATCGAATACGCTGATCCATGATAAGGCGGAGGATCGGTGGATTTACGAAGTGGAGGAGCGGGCAGAAGAGGAGGTTTCTGAGCTTATTCAGGAAGACTTGTATAAGTACTTTTTGAATAAGCGACGTGAAGCAACGTTACAGCCGCTGCCAGATATCGAACACCATCTTCAATTTTTGAAAAAGTCTATTTTGCGCTTCTTGGCAAAGTGGTCGAGAATTTTTAAGTATGAAGTTGCGCTAACGTGGATTGCAATTGCGCTTGCAGAATGGGTCCCGATAGATGATGAGGGAGAGGATGTCACATGCAGCGAGGGAGTGGCCATGAACCAGGTGCCTATTGGAAAGAACAGGTCTCATGAAGTAAATGTGTTACAGGGCAAGCGTCATCATATAACGGTTCAGTCTCTGTATAAAGAATATCCATTACCACAAGAACTAAGTATGCGGCTACCACAACGATGTTTTGGCTTCTACGAGATTTACGAGCGATTGGTACTGGTTATTCTTCATTGTCCAGATATGATGCAGAGTAGGATGAATGCCGATTACGAGCAGAACTTGCCGGTGATTTCTGGGGGAGATGTGCTCTTCCGTACTCATCTATTCTTTAAGATCTTTCAAACAGTCCTTCCCGAACTATACCAGCCATTTGTAGAGGAGGACACGCTTCAATCCTCCAGAAAGGTAGACTGGCTTTATTGGTGGTTCAAGTCCTGCGGATGTAAAGTAATGCATAAGCAGGATCGCGCGCATATGTGGGACATACTATTAGGTTGGCGACCGCGCCCATCCAATATGCAGTTCTATCTGAGCTATAAAAACAAGACGTTTGAACACATCTACAAGAGAAAATTAAAATTGGACCAGCAGTTTCTCAATAAAGTGTGCAAAGATGGCAACGATCCGTTTTGGTTTCCAGACCTGGATTCACTTAACCTTGGTTCCGTGGGATTAGAAACTGATTTTCAAGTCATGGGTGAGCTCATACGCCGTAATAAGTATGAAAATGAAGGTTCTCACAGCAGCTCTTCAACATCAATACCAGACCAATGTAGTTTTGATGACGCCTCCTCAGGTAAGGTCCGCTCCTGTAAACAAAGGGAGATACCATTTTCTTTAATTGATCCTCATGTTCAACTCCTATTTATCTTTATCGCAATTTTACAGCAAAATGAGTTCAAGCTGCTAGAATTTGAGGAGACTGAAATAAGCGAATTTTTGATGAAGATGCCATTACTTTCTAAAGTAGATGACTACAACTATAAAAGACTGTACGACGACGATTCTATAAGTATGTCATCTACTGATACTGAGGATTCGCAGCATTCATCTTCCAGACCGTCCACTTCCTCTCACATGTTGATTGAAGTTGGAACGGATGATAAGGTCTCCTACTCATTCGATGACATCTGCCAATTAGCAGGAGACATTTGGAGGAAATGGATGTGGCTAGAGTTTGAAGAGCATCACGATAGCGTATGAACTACGCCTCATTTTTGCCTTCTCATCTGCTTCCGTTCATGGTTTATCCGATTGCCTTTCTCGAGTACGTGCTTGAGACTTCCGGATTTTGGGCTTGCATTGTCCATAATTTTTCGTCAGGGAAGATAGATTCACATCGCTTTTTTTTTTACGTTCATGCGCATGCTTGAAGATGTTAGTCATAGTACATATATAAATGTGCAAGTATCGTCAAGCGAAGGTAGCTCTCTGTGTTACTGTTAGGAATATTTAATTCGCTCAAAATAAGGTTTCTTTGTGGTTTTTTACACTCTGTAGTTGCGTGCTTCAAGATCCAAGAATGGCAATGAACTATGGAGGTGATGATGAGATAGACAAACATGCAGATAGTCCAGAGATAGTATCTGTAGAGGATAAGCATATTCCTGAAAATGGTCAGCCTTCTACTTTGAAAAAGAGAATCGTGGAACTATCAACTAAGCTTGACAACATAGGTGTAGAACTGAATGGGTTTGAAAGAGTGATGCCTTGGCAGCGGGAAGGCAAGAGTCAACTTTTAAAGCTACTGGGCATGTGGGTGTCTGCAGCTGGAGGGGTAACTTCAATGTCGAGTTTTTTCCTTGGTCCATTAGTGTATGACTTAAATTTTAAGCAGTGCGTCGCATATGGTATACCTGCGATGCTTATTGGTTGTGCTTGCGCAGCATACCAAGCTACGATGGGAGCGCAGTCTGGCTGTCGACAAATGGTGACTGCGAGGTACCTCTTTGGTTGGTGGTTTGTGAAAATCGTCGGTGTGGCATCAATTGTTGGTGTTTTCGGCTGGAGTGTTGTAAATTGTGTGCTTAGTGGACAGTTGCTCAGCGTCGTCTCTAACGGAAGTATTCCGCTATGGGTAGGAATCCTAGTGCTTCCAGCATTATCACTTATGTCCTCTATCTTTGGAATCCGGTATGTTGTGAAGTCGGAGATTTACATAGCGATACCGGTGACTCTATGCTGGATCCTACTGTATATCTCCAGCAGCAATAAATATTCACTTTTGGACGAGTTCACCAGCTCCGATCTTTCAGCCGCTACAGTCAAAGGGAATGTACTAACATACATCTCTTTATGCTATAGTTTAACTTCTACTTGGGGAGGAATCGCCTCTGACTATTATGTGCTGTTACCGGAAGATACATCACATATGACAATCTTTCTATTTACAACCTTTGCAATGGCTCTACCAACCACTTTTGTGGGGGTACTTGCTATCATTCTCGCTATGATCGCTAAGAATGACCCAGAATGGAATGAATCATATGTGTCTTATGGGATTGCAGGGATATATGACTCTGGGTTTAAGCGCTGGAACGGTTTTGGAAAGTTCTGCGTGGTAGCACTACTCCTTTCACTTGTCTCGAACAATATTCTTAATACGTACTCCGGAGCTTTTGACGTACAGCTGGCTAGTGTAAAGCTCTCGCGCGTCCCACGTTGGATATGGGCACTTTTGTTCACCGTCCTTTTCCTTCTCTTCGCCATGATTGGCAGGAATAATTTTTCAACTATTCTGGAGAACTTCTTACCTATGGTTGGATACTGGAATGGAATGTATTTTGTTATGCTGCTAGAAGAGAACTTCCTGTTCAGAAGGTACTTCCTGCATTTTTATACAAAGGAATTTCCACCAGAAAGGGAAGAGAAGCCGCTAGGTCTTGAAGAATGCCCTGTTTATACTTCAAAAGCAAACTCCCGCTACAACTGGGATGCTTGGAAAGATCCTAACATTATCACGAAAGCATATGCATCTTCTGCAGCCTTCCTTATCGGTGTGGTGGGCATTATTCTTGGCATGGCGAAGACATACTGGGTTGGTCCAATTGCTGCAAAATTCGGAGATAATGGCGGTGATCTAGCCATGTGGATTAGCATGGCTCTCAGTGGAATTATTTTCCCGCCATTGCGGTACTTCGAGTTGAAAATGTTGGGTCGTTGAGCAATGTGTGGTAGTAGGGTCATCGTCTAATAATGAAATATAATCAAGCAATTAATCCACCTGTTTTTATCGTTTTACAAAGCCATGTAGCTCTCTTGGTGCCAGACGTCGCAGACCCTCCGCCTGCAAGCCGCCCTGTGGCTCTACCGATACCTCGATTTTTCGTAAGAATTCTACTTTAAACTGTGTAATATCTATCCTTCATCCACTGTCTGTATTATAAAGGTACACTTTTGGTTGTGTCCGATACAAGGGTTTTATGTCTGCCTGGTGACCAGCTGGTAGAGGATTTTCGCCTGTGGGTTCATTTTCTGCAACAAGGTTGTATCAAGTTCATCGCATGACAGTGTCAGACAATACTGCCAGTACACTGCTGACTACGAAACATGCCCATAGCATCCCGCCAGAATGCAAAATATAACTAACATAGACCAACTAGCTTGCAATTGTTTTCCGCCTGTTACAGCAACTATTATTCTCCACAGAGCAGCAGGAGCTAGCACATTTACTCAACAGGCTTTCTCTCGGAGTGACGTCCATTGTCATTGGAAGAAACCCTGCTTTTGCCTCGTAAATGTTACCAACCTCGAAAACACTCCGTAAGTTATTGCAATGACGATATATCCTAGGCCATAGCAAATTTCCTTGCAGCTATACCGATGTTGTGCTCAAGGCTGCCATAATCAAGCGAGACACGAGCGAAAACACTATATCTGGAGTGGTGTCATATCGTAAATGTTCACATAGTAATAGTATAGTCTACACACACCAGACATACAGCCCATACAAAAAGAATTAATCGTAGAGATACAAGAGTAAGTAGAACAGAGCCTACTTGGTAACAAGTAACATTTTAACGGCCCCCAACTGTTAGAATCCACGCACTACAAAACAGACACTAACCGTAGAAAACCCAAGACAGATGCTCACCATACGGATGTGCATGCGTAACAGAGTAGACCATGGTGCAATAAGGTCTAAGATAAGTAATCCCAACGTATAATTGGCCCTCCGCCGATAACAGAGTCAAGCGCTCTGGTAAGCTCTTGCTAGTTTCTAAAGAAAGCCTGCGTTTTTGCAGTCGTGCGCAACCGGGTTGCCAGAGGCTAACGCTAGCACGTGACTTCGGGCCAATAAAATCGTCAATTTTTTTACGCTTAACATACTGTCATGGGTACTTCGATACGAAAGTCACAAGCTAAAATCATCGAACCCACAACAAAAAGTTTTCCCATATATTGGTACTAGCACTCAAACCCCAAGCATCCGCAGACACGTCCTGCAAATCAGCATTGATATCATCGGCGCTCCCGTTCTCCTATCTAACTTTTCAAAAAAAGGATGTTGTCTCTACGCCAAACTTTCAGGTTAATGACTCCTGCATCTAGAGCTTTTAGCACTTCCAGGCTAGCTTTACAAAAGCAAGTTACTAAGACAGCTGCCAACTTGGCCAATGTTGAGGGTCCTGAAACTTTGATTGGTCAAGGTGCTCCTGAAGGCGCCATCCCAACTGAATTGGATCAAGCTACAGGTTTAGCCAGATTGGAATTATTGGGTAAATTAGAGGGTATTGAGGTGTTTGACACCAAGCCTCTAGATTCCTCCCGGATTGGCACCATGGCTGACCCAATCGTTGTCGATTCCTACGATGACTACCGTTATGTCGGCTGCACCGGCTCCCCTGCCGGCTCCCACCCTACCATGTGGCTAAAGCCCACCGTCGAGCAAGTCGCCAGATGTTGGGAATGTGGTTCTGTGTATAAGGTTAACCCAGTCGGTGTACCATCTGATGACCACCATCATTAAAGGAGACCGACGTTGGCTGTGTGACGCAGATATGCATGAAATTCTTATGTAACTATTCCCAATATTCTCTGAAGAACCTACGAGATGAATAAAGGTATTTCAAATCCAGAAAATCCACTACGAAATAGGCTAAGGAGGGAAAAGCTCATTATTATACCTTGGCATTTTATTAAGTATATACTAATCAGTCCAGGATATACAATGAATCGGATAAGATAATATTTTAGACTAGTAGTATGACATGGATAATCAATTACTTAGCTGATGACTTCTTCTCTTCGCCCAGCGTGGAACTAAGCCAGCCGTGCTATTGGCGGGCCTTGCGGCGATTCGCGCGGATCCGTGACTGCTGCACCCATACATACTACCTATTACATCCGTACCCCGCCGCTCCTCGCCGCGCCTCGCGCGCTGCCCGGCTGCCCCGGCCGGGAACTCCATGGCATCCAATTTTCACCATCATTGAAAATAATATCGAATTCGATCTATTGCACTACTACTTTACAGGCTCGCTCCTATACACAAAAGGCCAGACATTGAATATTCAAGTACGTCCAGAACTAGCTCACACGCTGCTATTCGCCGTCCCCACTCACATTACTAACATCGCGTTTTTCTTTCAGAATGCCAAAGAAGAGAGCTTCCAACGGTAGAAACAAGAAGGGTAGAGGTCACGTCAAGCCTGTCAGATGTGTCAACTGTTCCAAGTCCGTCCCAAAGGACAAGGCTATCAAGAGAATGACCATTAGAAACATTGTCGAAGCTGCTGCTATCAGGGATTTGTCTGAAGCTTCCGTCTACGCTGAGTACGCTTTGCCAAAGACCTACAACAAGTTGCACTACTGTGTTTCCTGTGCTATCCACGCCAGAATCGTCAGAGTCAGATCCAGAGAGGACAGAAGAATTAGAACTCCACCTCAAAGACAAAGATTCAACAGGGAGAACAGAATCACCCCTGCTGACGCTGCCAAGAAGGCTTTGTAGACACACACATTTGGAAAATCTACCACGTATAAATATCTTATATATGTGTATGTGTAATTCATTTACTCGCTAAAACATGTATTAAACGATGCTATCACGTGCGCAACGGCTGCGGCCCGCCGCGCCGTGCCGCGCGACACGGCCTCACGTGACTGTCACGTGGGCGCTAATCTCCTCTTTCACCCCACCACGCCCCTTTCTGCTCCCCTAAAACTCCCTAGCCTCTCGCGGAGAAGCCCGCCCAGACCAGTAATTGTGAAGACGCAGAAAAAGCCAGGAGCACTCATCAGTCAAAGATGGGCAAATTGTTGCTGGATTTTAAGGCCCACCTCCCCCTATTAAAACACTACATTTATAAGGAAACGCCCCTTTTAACTTATAGAGTTTTTAACGATACCTAAAAGTAAGACGTACTAATTGCTGGTTCAGAGGAAGAAACAGGACCACTCTCTAATTGAAGAGGGAAATTAGGCTAATAAAGACTATCGCACAGGGATCCTGAAACGCAGCTTTAAACGTTTACTCTGTTTTTTTCCCGTATCTCGCTTCCTCAATTTTCGTTTCCTTTTTTTCTTGGGTTTCGCTGCTAACCGATTAATTCGTTGTTACTGGTGATAGGGTTAATCGCAGGGTAAGGTAGCTGAGGCAGGAATTGCTTGGACGTATCTTTTGAGTGTCTGTTTAGAGGCGGTTTTTGATACTGCGGGTTTTGCAAGTTTGGGACAGGAAGGAGGGAGAAGTTTTACCTTTTTTTGGGTTTTGGAAAGATTGGCCTTAGAAAGGGAGAAAAAAAAAGACCTAAAGGTTGTTTGTTTCGTCATCGCCCCCTCTTCCTATACAGAAGCCTGTTTTGCGACTGAATTGTAAAGAAAAGAGTGCGAGAACAAAGAGAAGTAGACGTGATTGTGAGTAAGTTGATCTACTTGGAAGCAAAAGATAGTTATAATTTGTTGTTGTAAGGGGTTTTTGTTCGTTTGCTGTCTGTTTCAAGAAAGGTTGGAAGGTTTTTCACTATCTCATAACGAGAACGAAAAAAAGATACGAACGACGGTTGTTTGAAATACAAGCCAGTTCTGCTAGAGACTCTTTAAGTGAAGGAGTTAACTAACACGGTACAGATTTTTGTTGTTTGTGCCCCCGGAATTGTAGACAGGTTTGCTACAATTGGTTTTTTTGTTTGTTGGTGCTTGTTTACCCCTGGTGCTTAAAAGCTTGGAAGGGTAAGGGGAGATCAGTTTTTACAAAGCTCTGTTAAGGAAAAAAGCAAGGAGCGGTAGCGGAGGAGACAAAGAGACTCACGACGCTATTACTGGATTACAAGGTTTTTCCTGTTGTGCTTTTCTTTCTATTTGCAGTCTGTTTTTGAAGTGCATATATTCCATTCCATAACAGTATTGTAAGGGCTTAAAAAGAGACGTTGTGTTATTATTGGCAAGTTTTAAAGGAAAGATCTCTTTATTGTTTTAGCATTTGCAGTGGTTGCTTCGAACTGTTTGCCTATACACTCTTAAAACTTTTTTAAGCATTCCAGCGCACAGTCCCATTGTTGTAACAGCGATATTATTATCATCATTTTCCTAATCTCATTTGGACTCATTAGGAATCGGAAACTGGTAGGATAACAAAAACGCACCGGTTCATCTTTATCGTTACTGTTTTCTCGATTCATCGAACAGTACCTGTTTTTCATTTTTTTCAATCCTCTGTCTTCATTTGCTATTATCTTATTCATTTTCCTTGTTTCTCTGCATATTTTATTCCTAAGACCTCATAACAAGCTATCAGAGTAATAATGGCGCAACCGCAGTCTAACTTTGACTTTAAGTTTAGCCAATGCTTTGGTGATAAAGCGGATATAGTAGTTACGGAAGCGGATATCATAACTGCTACTGAATTCGATCACACGGGTAATTTCTTGGCAACCGGAGATCGTGGGGGTAGAGTTGTACTTTTCGAAAGGAATAATAGCAAACATTGTGAATACAAATTCTTGACCGAATTTCAGAGTCATGATGCCGAATTTGACTATTTGAAATCTTTAGAAATAGAGGAGAAGATAAACCAAATAAAGTGGTGCCGACCAACAAATCAATCGCATTTCTTGTTGAGTACAAATGACAAGACAATAAAGCTTTGGAAGATATATGAGAAGAATATCAAACTAGTTAGTGAGAATAATCTATCGGAGGGACTGTTTAACGAGAGAAGTGGATGTACCAATGGATCAGGGTCAGCAAAGGCAGTTTTATCCTTACAGAATTTGAAGTTGCCAAGGTTATCGTTGCATGATAAGATCATCGCTGCGACGCCGAAGAAGATCTATTCTAATGCACATACCTATCATATAAACTCTATTTCAGTCAATTCCGATCAGGAAACTTTCATCAGTGCAGATGATCTTAGAATTAACTTGTGGAACCTTGACATTCCTGACCAGAGCTTTAATATCGTCGATATTAAACCTGCTAATATGGAGGAGCTAACTGAGGTGATAACCAGTGCGGAGTTCCATCCTAGTCATTGTAATTTATTGATGTATTCAAGCTCCAAAGGTACTATTAAACTAGCAGACATGCGTCAGAACGCCTTGTGTGATTTTCGCGCTAAGACCTTTGAGGAATATATGGATCCAATTCATCATAATTTCTTCACTGAGATTACGTCCTCGATATCAGATGTTAAATTCAGTCCGGATGGTCGCTATATTGCTGCCAGAGATTACTTAACAGTAAAAATATGGGATGTCAATATGGACAACAAGCCACTAAAAACTATCAATATACATGATCAGTTAAAGGAGAGGTTGAGTGACGCATATGAGAATGACTCTATCTTTGATAAGTTTGAAGTTTGCTTTAGTGGTGATAGTTCGAGTATTATGACTGGTTCCTACAATAATAATTTCATGCTTTACCCAAATGTAGTTAAATCAGGCAATTATGTCGCACCACATGGCCTGGATGGGATCGTTCTACAGGCAGATAAATCTGCATTTAAGACTAAGAGGCTAGGCTCTATACAGCAACAGAGCGCGAGGAACAGGGAGTGGGGTGATGATATTGACTTCAAGAAGAGTGTTTTGCACTTTTCATGGCATCCACGGGAAAACAGCGTAGCTATTGCGGCAACGAATAATTTATTCATCTTCTCGGCATTATGATAGGAACAAACAATAAAAAAAAATAACAGCAAACCTAAATTTAAGTAAGTCAATGAATTCAAAGTGAACTAGTTTTAATAATATCTTACTATTACGCTCTTTAAGCAACTCAATCCGTTTTAATGGACGATCTTGATATTTACTTCTTTCATGTAATAGCCCAACCTTACGAAGGGCAGTAGCCGCATTGTCTCGATATCGGCGTAAGAGCAAGACCACACTAACCCGACATATAGTATGTTATTCGAATGTTGAAAAGTTATGAATCAGTCTAACGCTAATTTAAACTAAATAAATGAAAAGAACACGCTCTTGCCTTCTATGGAATTCTTCATAATGTCTCGAAGAGAGACAAGTTTAATCTCTTTCAACATGTCTGTTGACAATAGGGTTCCAGAACATGGTTGTGTCACCATTACCCCAGAAGAATGGTTTGTTTCTAATGTTTTGGAAAGAATAATCTCTAGGCCATTCCTCATCAGGAACATGCTTCAAGTGCTCTCTGTGTGAAGCATGCTCTGCCTCAACAAAATATGTGTTGACAGCCGCTAGTAGCATAGCTGGAACACCAACATATAGGGAAATCTTGAACCATAAGTTAGCGGTTCCTACGGCATGGTGGGAAGTAGCATTCATAGACTCCTTGAAGGCCTTGGCGGCAGCTTTGTCAGCTTGAGGAAAAGCAGGTTTAAATGCATGTGGTGGCAAAGTTGAAGCTCTTCTAATAGCTTGTCTCAACATAGTTTCTGAATTCAAACGTTCGTAGCGAGGACTCGACGTGTTTGATATGAAATAAGTAGTAATGTATCAGTAGCTTTTTAATGGCACTCATAGTTGATGTTTTGCATAACACGTACATAGCGACAGTCTCATTTGTGCTAAACTAATATTAAATTTATCATGTCATTGGACCATGGTCACGTGGTATGGGTGTTCTGGGGAGCAAAAATGCGCAAGCCCGGAATCGAACCGGGGGCCCAACGATGGCAACGTTGGATTTTACCACTAAACCACTTGCGCTTTCAGATGTTCTACTTACATATTTTAACCTTCATTACTACTGGTTCACTGGTATCGTTTGTCGTAGAATCAGAAGATGATGAGTCTGGGACTGACTCGCATAATAATAAGAAGCAAAGAGTGAGAGCTATACGACGGATTAACCTATCAGAGAATCACGGTTAAGAGTATGCTATTAGGTGATACTGCGATTATCTGTATGACACCTCGGTAAACGTTATCATGACTAGATAATCAAGAAGACTGATAATGGAGCTCGGAAAAACTATATAAGAAAGACATAACAGCTAGAGTAGAGAGTTGATCACCTCTAGTTCACTAGAGGGTAATTGACTCGATTAGGGACTATATAACTAGTAACTAATCATCAAGTTCAGCTTTAGTAAGACTAGAAGAGCAGTTTAAGCTATCACGTGACTCTAGCTGAACCCCCTCTGACATCGTTTGTCGTAGAATCAGAGGTCGATGAGATGGAACAGACGCTCAAAGCAATAAGAAGCAGAGATTGAGAGCGATAAGACGGAGTAGCCTATCAGAGACTGACGAATAAGAGTATGGTGGTAGATGGAAATCTGAGATTGTCTTGTATGGCACATCAGTCCGTGCTACCATGACTAGATACTCGAGAAGATTGATAACAGTACTTGGAAAAACTATATACGAACAGAATAGCTAGATTTGAGAGTTGGTCACCCCTGGATCACTAGAGGCTAATTGGTATAGTCATAGACTATATAACAAGTTGTAGTCCTCATTTGAAGCATTAGCGAGCAAGTGAGGAGAAGTTCAATCTTCCACGTGACCTAGCTAATCGCCCTTGACCGGCATCATTTTCCACGCCAAAAGCCCTCACTATTTTGACGCAAACCAGCAACTACGTTTGGAAAAGATCACACCAGATAGAGGTAGTAAAGCTCTCCGACTGATACCAACGTAAATGGAGATAATAAGATGCCATTATAGCGCTGTGTGTCCAATAATGGTCCTCCTGCCTGCTATTTACGTAACGTGGTATAGGGTTCTTGTTGGTCACTTTTAACGAACGGTACACTAAGGCTTCTTGTAAATTCAAAATTTTCTATTCTCCTTCCTTTCGCTCCCTAGATCTAGTTCTGTACAGTACTCTTAAGTCAATTACTCATACAATCTCTTAGAGAAGACTCCAAGTCTTTACTTTCCATAAGTATAGTTACTAAGTTTATTGGGTACATATTGCTTATCTTTGGTTAGGATTGTATTATTCTGTATTTATACAAGACTTAATTCACTCAGTGTATCTGTGTTATTGTTCACTTGTTTACTTCATAATTACTAGGTTATTTTCGAACACAAAAGAAGTTTCACACACAACTCTAAGATTTTGCAAGATACCCAAGGATGGAATCAGTCTTAGATTTTTCTAAGGATTTGGATATCCAAGTTTTGGACCAAATTGTTGACACTTTTTATAAGGGACCGGGGCCACAGCAGAAGCAGGCGCAGGAAGTTTTGACGAAGTTTCAAGATCATCCAGACTCATGGCAGCGTGCAGACAAGATCTTGCAGTTTTCTAATAACCCGCAGACCAAGTTTATCGGGTTATCTATCTTGGATAAAATGATCACTACGAAGTGGAAAATGCTCCCTCAGGAGCACAGAGTGGGGATTCGTAATTTCATTGTTGGAATGATCATTAGTATGTGCCAAGATGATGGGGTATTCCAATCTCAGAAAAACTTGATTAACAAATCTGACTTGACTTTGGTTCAGATTTTAAAGCAAGAATGGCCTCAGAATTGGCCTGATTTTATACCAGAGTTGGTGAGCAGTTCTCAAAGTTCCATAAATGTGTGTGAAAATAACATGGTTATCTTGAAGCTTTTGTCTGAAGAGGTCTTTGACTTTTCAAGCGAACAGATGACCCAAGCAAAGGCTCTTCATTTGAAAAACTCTATGTCACAAGAGTTTGAACAGATCTTCAAACTATGTTACCAAGTTCTAGATTCAGGTTCCTCTACCTCGCTGCTTGTATCGGCGTTACAGTCTTTATTGAGATACTTACATTGGATTCCATACCGGTATGTCTACGACACTAATTTATTGGACCTTTTGAGTACCAAGTTTTTAATGTCTCCAGACACTAGAGCGATCACTTTGAAGTGTTTAACAGAGGTTTCGCAATTGTCAATCCCAAGCGATGATACCAAAATTAAGCAACAAACAGTGCTGTTCTTCCAAAATGCATTGCAACAAATTGCCACAAATGTGATACCTGTTACTGCCGACTTGAAAAATACCTATGCAACTGCTAGCAGCAAAGATCAATCCTTCTTACAGGATTTTGCGATGTTTTTGACCACGTACCTAGCGAGACATCGAACCATTCTTGAGTCAGATGAATCATTGCGTGAGCTATTACTTACTGCACACCAATATCTCATCCAGCTTTCCAAGATTGATGAAAGGGAGCTATTTAAAACGACGTTGGATTACTGGCATAACTTGGTTTCTGCTCTATACCAGGAAATACAGACGGTACCATATAATGAGCTGAACCCATTGATGCAGCTTTCCATGGATATGAATGCGTCTACAGGTGGTGCTCCTAATCCGCAATTTTTGAAGAAATTTCCTCTAAAAAAGCACATGTACGATAACATATGCTCTCAGTTTAGATGGGTAATTATAGAGTCCATGGTTAGACCCGAAGAGGTGTTGGTGATGGAAAATGATGAAGGTGAGATAGTTAGAGAGTTTGTCAAAGAGTCGGACACCATCCAGTTGTACAAGTCTGAAAGAGAGGTATTGGTTTACTTGACCCACTTAGATGTTGTGGACACTGAAGAAATTATGTTGGATAAATTGGCAAGACAGATAGATGGATCTGAGTGGTCATGGCACAACATAAACACTCTATGTTGGGCCATTGGTTCTATAAGTGGTACCATGAACGAAGAAACAGAGAAGCGTTTTGTTGTCACAGTTATCAAGGATTTATTGGCCCTAACGGAACAGAAACGTGGGAAAGATAATAAAGCCGTTGTTGCTTCTAATATTATGTACGTTGTTGGTCAATACCCACGTTTCCTAAAGGCACATTGGAAGTTTTTAAAAACTGTTGTCTTAAAATTATTTGAATTTATGCATGAAACCCATGAAGGTGTTCAAGATATGGCTTGTGATACCTTTATCAAGATTGTGCAAAAATGTAAACACCACTTCGTCATTCAACAACCTACTGAGCAAGAACCATTCATTCATGCCATAATCAGAGATATACAAAAGACAACAGAGGATTTGCAACCACAGCAAGTTCATACCTTCTATAAAGCATGTGGTCTTATTATTTCAGATGAAAGAAATTCAGCTGAGAAAGAGAAGTTGTTACGTGAGTTGATGCAATTGCCTAATATGGCTTGGGACACCATTGTCTCTCAATCTGCTGCTAACCCAGATCTATTGTTGGACCCCGAGACGGTTAAGATTATTGCAAATATCCTAAAAACCAACGTTAGTGTTTGCTCGTCGACTGAAGCTGATTTCTATTCGCAATTGGGCCATATATACTACAATATGTTGCAATTGTACAGGGCGGTCTCCTCTATGATATCTTCCCAAGTTGCAAAAGAAGGCTTGATTGCTACCAAAACTCCCAAAGTGCGTGGTTTGAGGACTATTAAAAAGGAGGTGCTAAAATTAATCGAGATCTACATATCGCATGCCAATAATTTAGAAGAAGTTGTCAAGGTCTTGGTGCAACCACTGTTGAATGCAGTATTAGAGGATTATATGAACAATGTACCAGACGCTCGTGACGCTGAAGTGTTGAACTGTATGACTACCGTAGTGAGTAGGGTCGGGCATATGATCCCCGATGGTGTCATTCTAATATTGCAAAGTGTGTTCGAGTGTACCTTAGATATGATTAACAAGGATTTTACTGAGTATCCAGAACATCGTGTCGAATTTTACAAGCTATTAAAAGAAATTAACTTCAAGTCTTTCAATGCCTTGTTGCAATTACCACCCGCTGCGTTCAAGTTGTTCGTCGATGCAATCTGTTGGGCATTTAAGCATAATAACAGAGATGTCGAGGTTAACGGTTTGCAGCTTGCATTGGACTTGATTAGGAACATTGATAGGACCAGCCCCTCGGCGTTTTCAAATGCCTTTTACGAGAACTTCTACTTTACCTTCGTTAGCGAAGCATTCTATGTTTTAACTGATTCTGACCATAAATCAGGGTTCTCGAAACAATCTTTGTTGTTAATGAAATTAATCTCTTTGGTGCAGGACAACAAGATCGTTGTTCCATTGTACAAACCTGGTGAAGCTCCTGAGGGTACGACCAATCAAGTATACCTTGCCAATTACATGGCCGGTATGTTGAGCAATGCATTTCCACATTTAACCCAAGAACAAGTCGGAAGCTTCTTAAATGCGTTGATAAAACAATATCAAGAGCCCAGCAAATTTACTGCCACTTTGCGGGACTTTTTGGTCCAAATCAAAGAGTATGGAGGCGATCCAACTGACTACTTGTTTGCTGAAGACAAAGAAAAGGCGTTGGCTGAACAGAACAAATTGAAACAAGAAAGGGCTTCTAAGGTTGGCGGTTTGTTGAAACCTTCTGAACTAGAGGATTAAAGATTTTTCCTTGTTTTAATAGCGCAAGGGTAGCAACTTTGTGTATAATAATATCGGAATTGTGGATGCATATGACGCGCACGTGTATACATGCGCATTTGTTTATGTATATATGCAACTACGTACATGTATCTTCTAGACCAGTGAAGAGGCTGCTGCGTAGTATCTGGCTGAAGTAGCATTAATTAAATAAAGAACTGCATGTTCTCCTACTATTCACATGATATTTTGGTACAACTAAGTTGTAGTTAAACGTTCTACACTACAGCTACAGGTGGTTTCTTGATAGCATCTTGAATTCTAACAAAACCTCCTTTTGGACCTGCAACAGGGCCCTTCACTATTATACAGCCCAGTTCATCATCAACCTTCAACACCTGTGAGTTTTGGATAGTAACTTGTTGGCAACCCATGTGACCAGGCATTTTCTTACCAGGTAGCACTCTTCCAGGTGTTTGATTCTGACCGTATGAACCACCTTTTCTGTGAGCAAGCGAAACACCATGAGACGCTTTCAAACCCTTAAATCCATGACGTTTCATTACACCTGCAAACCCCTTACCCTTGCTGATTGACCGTAAGTCGACAAACTGACCCGGTTCGAAAAATGAAGGCTTTATTAACGTCCCAACTGGCAACAGACCATCAGCACTTTTTACCCGGAACTCAACAACCTTCTCCTTCGGATTGACCAGCTTCGATGCAAAATGACCAAGCATTTGTCTTGAGACCTTTTCGGGATGCTTGCTACCATAACCTACTTGACAAGCATAGTATCCATTCTCATCCATTGTCCGGTGCAACAAAACTTCCACGTTATTCATTTCCAGCACAGTGGCTGCCATACGCTTACCGGTTGTCAAGTCAAAAAATGGCATCATACCAGCTTTCTTCGTCAGAGCCCCACAACGCAATGGCAGTCTTTTTCTCTCATTTGCTTTAGGTGGGCTATGATTAATCTCAGGAGCCACCTGTGGGACAGTAGACAACACACTAGGTGATACCAACTTTGGTCTGGTCGACGCAAACCGCAGCTGCGTTCTAAATAGCTCCAGTAACATTTATCAGGTACAATAGGTCCCAGTCCTTCCAATATCTCGTGTTCTCTAGTTCTGTATTTTGTATTAACTCTCGATATCATCTGAAGTATTTTAAAAAATTTATAGTCACAGAATACGATTTGATCACGTGGTTTGCTTATTTACAGAGTTTATATAAATTAATGCGAATAATGGCTATTGAATGTATATAAAGGGCTAGGTTCCAAGTCCAAGAGTATTTATCATTTGATCTTCTTGTCCTTCAACTTTATTGTTTCATTGTTCATATAGATACCTTTACCTTTGTATGGCTCTGGAGGATGGAACTTCCGTAGATTGGCAGCAAACAAGTTAACCTGCTGTTTATTACAGCCCTCAATAACAAGGGAAGTCGGCACAGGGGACCTCACCTTGATTCCTGGAGGTATTGGGAGGCCTTGCATGACAGACGCACCGACTTTAAGACTAACAAAAGATCCATCCTTCTCCAGCTGTGCTCTGTAACCAGTACCTACAAACCTCAAAAATGCCATATGACCTTCATTAACACCAATTATATGATTGTTAAGAGTCGATCTAACAGTGCCCCACATCGACTTTTGCATTTTATCTTCAGGTTCTTTAACATCAACACTGACTGTTCCCGATTCGGAGTCATGCGATATGTTAACAAAATCGGGGATTTCCATTGATATAGTCCCAAGAGGGCCTTCTACACTCACCTCCCTTGAAAGTGTCATAGATTTAGTACCTTTTCTGATGATTCGAGGTCTTGGGAGAGGTGAGAATGAGAGTTTAGTTTCCGGTATTAATTGGATAGGAGCAGACCCAATATGGGACCTGACAGCGCTGGTAAATGAAAAGAGCCTTCTAAACGTAAATTTTGGCACTGACATCGCTTAGAGCTTGAGAAGGCCTCAGGTTTTGAAATAATTGTTTCTTCGTTAGTGTTGGCTAGCAGTGATGATAGTAATTAAAAAATTTTTGGAACAACTAAAATCGGATAAGTGAAAATACAAAAGAAACAAACACAACACTGTTCAAAGTCTTTGATGGCATTTCAAGTGTCTCTTGAGTCCTCTTCAGTGCCAAATGGCCCATTGACCTTAAGTTCCCGAAGGCTCATACATATAACGGTGTCACGTGATATGGAATGCTAGAGTCGCTGTCATTGCAAAAAAATTTGACAATTGTTAGTGGAGCTCATCTCATCAGAAGACCAGTTGGCAGAAACCAAAAGCACCCACTGTTATCTACCAGTACCATCAAGATGGTTAGAAAACTCAAGCATCATGAGCAGAAGCTCCTGAAGAAGTTTGACTTCCTTGACTGGAAGCAAGACCAAGGGCATCGTGATACGCAAGTGATGCGTACATACCACGTTCAAGATCGTGAAGACTATCATAAATATAACAAGATATGTGGTGATATACGTCGTCTAGCCCATAGACTATCCCAGCTACCTCCTACAGATCCTTTTAGAGTCAAACATGAACAGTTACTACTGGAGAAACTATATCATATGGGTATTCTAGCTACCAAATCTAAAATTAGTAGTCTGGAAACAAAAGTAACCGTTGCTGCCTTCTGTCGTCGTAGATTGCCAGTGATCATGCACAAGCTTAAAATGGCGGAAACTTTGAAGGACGCAATCAAATTCATCGAGCAGGGGCATGTGCGTGTTGGTCCTAATCTAATAACAGACCCTGCTTATCTGGTAACGAGAAATATGGAAGATTATGTTACCTGGGTTGACTCTTCGAAGATAAAGAAAACGATTTTGCGTTACAGGAACCAGATTGATGACTTTAATGATGCTTAAGTCGCCACTGGATAGGCTTTGTGTATTCTTGACACATGCACATGCATTTAGATTGATTCACGTAGATATATAAAGCATTCAGAGATTGTTATAGAGCAGCAAGGACGCCGCCCTTTAAAATGTGGGAAATATCTAGGTATTGGGGTATAAGTGTAGGTATAAGTAAATAATACCAATAATCGAAGTCCTTAAAATTAAAATAGACAATAACGTAGTAAATAAAACTAAACTAGAAACTATGCTACAGACAAATTATTGTGAGTCCCAATTTGCTTTCTCAGTTCGCTTTGTGAGCGTGCTGAAGGAATAGCTGTACCGACGCTTTGCATATGAGCTGTATCAGTAAAGTCAAGCAGACCGCTAATGCGTGCGTTCGGATGCGCGAACTTTATAGGTTTCATTCCATCGCGTCCTAAAGTACTGTCATCTGTGAGTTGGCGAAGGGAACCAGTGGGTTTGTATGTTTCTATCACACCTAGGGCCATTGGATGCGTCATCGATACAGATTGGCGGAGATGATGCGGAAGCACAGTTCCTGAGTTGTTTGAATTAGCCAAAAACACACCTTGAGAGAGAGGGTCTCGAATATGGTCAGGAGAAGAACGGTCTATAAGCGTATAGGTTTTCGCAAGACCACTTTGGACTAAAGCTGGCTGTGAGCCTACCTTTGGTTGCGTCGGTTTCCTGAAGGACGTTAAGGACAAGGTAGACGTAGATACAGGCAGATTAGATGGTGTAGGCAGGTCCTCCACATTTTCTTGCTCTTGAGGATGGGAATGTAGTTGTGTTGGTTGCATTAAAGTTGGAGACGTAGGTGAAAGATTATTGTCGACATCCATGTATACATTCTGAGGAGCCGGCCTAGTTGGTACTTTCGAATATATACTGGACGCGATACGTGATCTTCGGTTAACATTTTCGTTTGTCTCAGATGTCTGAGGAACGGGTGAGGCAAACGACTGTAAAGCTGGTTCTTGTTGGATAGTAGAATAGGAATGATCGTTCGCTTGCTCTTCGTAGCTATAGTCGTAACTTTCAGGACTCGAATCATCCCTGTTCATGGTGCCATTAGCATCGAGGTAGACTTGATAAATGCTTTTCATCCTTTCTATTACATTGGACTCCTCAGCGCTCAAAGGGGATTGATATACCTTATCCTCCTCCGCAGATACTGCTGCCTGCATAGTATTTCGTTCAGGACCGTCGTCTTTTTTCATATTGCTAATGAACTTTTCGTTACCAGGGTCGTCTTTATCATTGCTATTATCAAAATATGAGACAGGTGCATTGCTAATGGTGTCGCCACCACTTAAAACTTCCGGCTTGACCTTGAGATACTGTCCAATGGAATCAATTGGGGTCACAATCTCATCCAAATCGGCGTAGCTACTGAATCTACCTTGAGTGTTGTTTACTGGTTTTTTCTGGAACCGTGATGGCTCTGCCATGTTCAATTGCTGTTCCCGTTGCACATCAGGAGGGTAAATACCTTGTTGTAGGAGGTATCCATAGCTCGCCCTTTTAACTAATGAATCTGCTCCAATGGATAGCTGAGAGGGGTTCCCTGGCCTTTTGTAGCCACTGTAGCTGTCACCTAATCTCAAAAATGATGGATTAAACTGTGCGTACTCCAGCGCAGGATCGTTAACAACATTCTTAGAGGTCATCAGAGAAAGTGAGGAAATGTCTTCGTTGGGTTCCGTCAAGGGGGTCTGCAACTCAATTCTAGAGTGTGATGTGATGTATGATCCTCTCGCAGACTCCAAATAAGGCCGCGCTGAAGGCGGAATAGAGCTAGTTGGTCTTTGCAATAAAACTGAAGTAGACGAGGACGCCAATTTATACCCATCCGAGTCGTTCTCTTGCAGCGTCCGAGCATAGTGTCTCAACGACTGCATATCGTCAGTCCCTTCTGGAAGACTAAAAGCATTCACCGGTGGCCGATTGGCTGTGTGCATGCTGGCACGCGAAGACATCGGCCCAGTGCCCGGATTCTCAAAGTTTCCCATACTTGGACTGTTATACGAGTGAGTAGAGTACCTAGCGCTGGCAGGGACCTTTATTGGATATGACGCTGCAAGCTCGGAGTCCGGTAGAAACTCTGTTTCGCCGTAGAACATTGGGTCATTATCCTCCAATGCTTCCTTCTTGTTCCTTCTCCAAACCTTCAACAAAACTATTCCAAGTCCAAGTAGTATAACACCTGCCGGAATAAGAACGCCAATAATGATTGCTCTGCTAGTACCTGAACTTGATGGTTTCTCACAAGATCTACCTGAGCATGCCGCTGTACTCATCACCGCGGAAGCATCTGATGACGTCTCCGACATCACGCAGGTAAAACAAAGTAAGACTTACTGTAATTAGAACTGCTTCCTGTACTATCTTCGCCTAGTAAGGTATCCCTACCTTTGCACTTATTCTCTGTACAGTTTCACACTCAATGCTAACTTGCCGTTATATACATTTCACATTTCTGAAGCTAACAATGGTAAATACCATGTGTTTAGAAATGTCTCATTTGAGGCAACGAAACTCGGTGAAGCAAAAGTTGCGCTCCTGTCGCAGAGAAGCCGCGTGCTGCCAATGTGCGGCATATCTGACCTACGCGTCAGACAAAGCCAAGATCCAGACTACTTATGCGCCAAGCCAGTTGAACAAGCTGAAGACACCTTCGAATATGTACTATAGTAGCCAACTGCCGCTTCCATTACGGGTGGCGTAAATATATTATTGACTGACTTGAAAGATACCGTTGCTATAGTGAGCGAGCGGGATCTTAAAAATGAAAGGGTTCCAAAAATTAGTTAGCCTCCAACGCCCCTTGGGTGAAGACAGCACCCGGATGGTTCTGGTAAAAGGCAAGAACCATGTTCGGTATAGTTTGACAAGGCATAGTAGCCTTGGCTTCCTGATACTGATCTTCAGAGCGTGGAGCGCACTGGTTGTAGAAACAAGGGAAAAGTGGCAAGAAGAAGGGAAGAAGAACAACAAAAGAACAAATCCTGAAAAAAGCCATGTGTGTCGCTTTGTACGAAGGTCGTGATATAGGCTTTTTACTGCCATAGGATTGGCAGACCATTATTAGGGCTATATGGCAGGTAGAGACCGCCAGCCTGCGATACAAGGGCGTGGAATGCATTATGGGCTGTTCCAAAAGCTTGCTAGATGAGGTGTTTCTTAGGATTAAGGCGTCCGGTGGCTCCTTGAAGGCTACTATAGGTGGGAAAGCATCCCAAGTTGGTAACCGGACGATGCTATATAAATCATATGATCCTGCATTGAGCAAGGAGGATTTTCTTCTCCTGCTACCACAGCTGCAGCTGTCATATAAGGATGGTATGGGATCTCTGTTAGATTTGAATGTTTGGAAGGTACGGGATGCTAGATACTTCATGTTCAGAGACAAGTATATGCTACAGTTTTCGACGGCAGCGGACATGAACAGTTACCTTCGATTGACAGACAAAACCAGTCTAGACGACCGTCGGGTGCAGTTCGAAAAGCAGATACCGAAGCGGGTAGTGTCAGAGTATCAGAAGTACCAGACGGTGTTGAAAGCGGCATATGAGTCTGAGGAGGCGTATTCCTGCAGGCTGCGGGAGGTGGAGAAAAGCACAGTTGTCGGGGGAGATATAAGAAATGCAGTTGCTGATATTGAGGCTAAATCAGTACTGGTGTGGAATTTGCCTATGGAGTATAAACCGTTAGATATATTGAACAACTACTGGTGGTATGATATCAGAAATTGCTTTAAGATATTCTGGGACGCGGAAACGGATCGCAGCTTGACCTACATGTCCTTTCATGATGCCGAGGGTGCGGAGAAGTTCAAACTAGACTTGCATGGGTCGCATGTAGATGGCCGGAGGCTTCTTGTTGAAAGACTATAACTGTCTCCAGCTCTCGCGGAGAAGATCCCAGGCAACTTTGTTCTCGCAGCCCTTGCCATTTGATGCAGAGTGTGTGCTATGAGATTGAGGGTCGCGGAGGTGTTGTATCATAACGTACTTTTCCCATACGCCACTCTTCTGCCAGAGCAAACTTAAGGACTCATCTCCAATCCATCCAATTTTGCATACGTCTTTTTCGTGCATCAGGACGCTTTTATCTAACTTGGTAGAACACATGCTCCAAACGCTCTGTAAATATTTAACGTTGGGAAACCAGCCCTTCAACACATGTCTCTTGTCCAAGTTTTCATCAATCTGGAATATATGTAGCGTAAGCTTATCACTAACGACAGCCAACTTGTTACCTTTGGCGTCCCACTGCATATCGAAAATGTTGGCCCTGTCAAGGCCCCGTCTAAATTCGTGCACTAGGGAGCCGCTGGCGATGCTAAAAACGCGTATCAAGGTTCCATCAACAGAACATGTAGCTACCATCGTGCCTCTGCGATTGAGCTTCACTAAATGGATGGGGTTCTTGTGTGCCTTGATAATTGACGTGGGTAGGTGTGTGGAAGAAGGATCCTGCTCATTCGTCACCTGAAGATTGTGTAAGTCAGCTATGTGGATTTGGCCGGGGCGGATA
Organism: Eremothecium coryli CBS 5749; assembly: GCA_000710315.1. Lineage (NCBI taxonomy): Eukaryota > Fungi > Ascomycota > Saccharomycetes > Saccharomycetales > Saccharomycetaceae > Eremothecium > Eremothecium coryli. Next base: position 910,213 of record AZAH01000004.1, read on the forward strand.
CTCGATGGATACGCTAGTATGCCAACAACAACGTTCTTCGAAGAACTCTGATTCTCAGTTTCGTGAACCACGCCAGCGCTTTTTGTCTTAGTACAGGTTACGAAGTCAGCAATTCCATTATGCACATGATTGATTACTGGGCAGATTCGAGTCGGGTTCCCGCTAAATGTGTATATCTCAATGCTCTGAGTTAATGCCACCACTATAAACTGTCTCGACAGAAAAATGTCCTTGACAGGTAGATGGAACTTTATTGTGATGGAATCTTTCTGCTGTATATCATCCCATATAGCCACCTTGTTTGTAGAGAACCGAGGGTTCGCGCCACCCCCAACTAACCCAATATAATTCGTTCTGTATAGCATTCGGGTATAGCCCACCCCAGACATCCCATTCTGAGAAAACTTCCGCTTCACACTGCATTGGATGGGGTCTGTATTGTATATTTCAAACCCGGTCTCTGTAGCACAACTAAAACACTCTTGATCCTGGTTAAAGTTGACATGAAGGAAACGAGGCGGCCCGTTCATCTGAGGCGCCATGATTGGGTTTCTTGTCTTCATGTTCTTCTCACTATCTTCTTGCAGGCCTATCCTTCTCCAACTTTTCTTACTTTGGCTGCTCTTGGCCTTTGTTTGTTGCTGCAGTTCCTGTCTACGAATGTATTATTTACTTGACTTTACTATTAGAGGTTTAAACTAAACTAAAGGACACCTTTCCTGATACAGAAAGGTACATACAAAATAGTTTTTCTACTGTTCAGAAACTATTTGCACTTGCTATCGCCGCAAGACACTTCACTTCATAAACTAAGAGTCTAAGCTAATATGTCCTATCTTACTAGCTGCCTTCAGCATTGGAATAAGCTGTAATAGAAATTACCCAGCAAGACAGCCCTGAGCATACATCCTCCCCCTCCATAAACGACAAGCAGTAGCCTGAGCAGTTTGAAGTACATTCTAGAAAGCTGGACTGAGCTCGTTCTCCTCTTCTTTTCTGTATTCAATCATTTTTGGTAGTTTCACTTTCTATTGGTAGCTTAGCACTATTTTCTGTATGGTATACCACTTTTAGAGATGAAAAAGCAGCTTACTACGGAGAAACCACTTCTACAGCTAAAGACTTTCATCCTAGCCAGAATACCCACAAGAAGCTTCCCGGACATCAAGGATATGGGTTAGTTTTCTAGCTGTTTTACCAGACTTGTTACCAACAGTTTTTATTTGTCACGACTGCGACATTTGTCACCTAAATAGGCCGGACAATTTTAAAACTAGTCACAAAGTCAGCTTACATCTTAGTTAACGTTTTACAAAATATCATCTGTATTAAGTGCCATAAATATTGGATATTATATTAGAAGGCCGCATTAGTGCTATCTGTAATTAGGCCACAGTAAACGGCAGTCTTTGCTCATCCACACACAGAGAGAGAAAGAGAGAAAGAGTTCCTTAGTTAACTAGCTAACAACTAAATCATTTGCTAAGAGAGGAATTCAATATTGCTACCATCATTATCTTAATACACAAGGGAGTTTGAAAACATTTCTATAATTAAATCCTCTGTGTTGCGTTTTTTCCATTCTGTACGCTAACCTCAATATACTGCAAGTGCTATATCCTCAGATCTTCACGACTTCAGCTATAACAACGCCAAGTACAAAAGATGGAAAGACAGTCGCGCCTAATGCCAAGGACTTATAAGAGAAAGCTAAGTTCAGGATCCATTTCAGCACCAGATGGAATCCAATTAAAGCGCAAAAAATATCAGAATGATATTCTAACGTCTGGTAGGAACTTGGGCGGTTCCTCATTAACGATGATCCCCGACCGCTTCATCCCAAACGAAACTTCAATAAAGGCATATAGAGCATCGCCAAACCTACGCAACTTTGATCTAACTATCAATGAACTTGTAGATCCTGAAGCACAAAGGAGGTTACCTTCGCCCGAGTTCTTTACATCACAGGACTTACTGTTGAACCAGTTGATTCTTACGCCCGATCCGTCTCCCTTGGCGACAAAAGAAGTGAAGACCAGGTTAAATGAAGAGTTTAAGAGGCATAGGGAATATATAGCGGACGCGCTAGGCTTTCAGTCTCCAGAACGCGTCTACAAGTTTGATAGATCTCAAAAGACATTAGACATTTCCCCTAATCATTCAGTTGTCGATCCCTTGCTATCCACTCTACCGCCAAAGGATGCCGCCCAGTACATTCACAAGCAAGAGTTTCCAAACTTTGAACAGTCAAAGAGGTTTGTGCCATGCGACTTACGGCCTACTAAGAGGACCAAATCTCATATCCCATATCGTGTTCTTGACGCCCCTGCCTTACGAAACGATTTCTACTCCAATCTAGTTGATTGGTCGCCTGCAACAAATAACGTTGTTGTAGGATTAAATTGTTCCGTATATCTATGGTCCGACACATTGGGACCTATCAACGTGCTACATCACGGATACTTGCAGCGGAAGGGTGATATAGTAACTTGTGTATCATTTGCTCCGACTGACGATTATTTGGTTGTTGCAACCAAGCTGGGTCGCTTGCTTGTATTTGATCAGTCCTACAAACCTAAGGTGATGGTGGACGGATCAAGGCAACCGCTTGTTGAGACGAGGATCAATAACAACAGGGGCATATGTTGTGTAAAGTGGTTTGAAAACACGAAGAATGAGTTTCTCTTGGGTAATGATATTGGTGAAGTGCACCGATTCCGACTTGAACATAAGAAATTTGAACACTTTGAAATAATAACTATGGGAGAAGCAGAAAGACGATTACGTGTTGGAAAAGATTTAAACGGCCATGTGTCTGGCGTAGAGAGAGTGAAACAGAAATCATATAATATCAAAGAAACACTAGTGAAATACGTGTATGAGACTATGGAACTTTGCCTAGAAAATGTTTATACGTTCCAATCTCAGACACAGCAAGTTTGCGGTATATATTGCACCAAGATACCCTACTGGCCATCTGGCCTAACTTATATTTTTGGATTACTAACATTATTCATCTTCAGGACTAGATATAAGCGAAGAGACCGGGTACGTTGCAATTGGCGGAAACGACAATTCTTGCAGCCTTTGGGATATATCACTGCCTAATGGACCTCCAAAGCTACTTTTCCAGCTACCACACTTTGCTGCCGTAAAGGCTGTTTCCTTTTGCCCATGGTCGAAGTCTCTCTTAGCCACAGGTGGCGGTAGTAAAGATAGGACAATCCGTTTCTGGCATGCTCCTTCAGGAACTCTTTTGAAGGAAATTAAAACACCAGGACAGATAACTTCTCTTATATGGTCAACCAGGAGGAAACAGATTGTAGCAACATTTGGTTTTAGCGACCTAGAAAGCCCTACCCTATTCATTAGTTATTCATACCCTAGTATGGAGCCCATAATGAAGGTTACAACCCCTAGCGCTTTACGGGTCTTGAGTGCTGTTTCTTCTCCGGATTTCTCTAGTATATGTATTGCTACCAATGATGAAACAGTACGATTTTATGAGATGTGGGACCCTAAGGAATCTACCATTATAGAAGCACAGGCTACAGGTCTATATGGCAGTGAAATTATCGAACATGAGGAAGGTATTGAGCATGATACGGAGCCAATAAGGTAGAGAAACAACGTATCATAAAGAGAGAGATAATAACATACCAATAGATATATATTTATAATAATAGCTATTTGTCTTCAAATTGTTACCTAAAAAGGTGTGTGACATTGGGAACGTCGCTGACGTTGGAATCTGTCATAACAGACGAACATTTTATCGATATCTTGGGAGATATCCAGATGAAGCCATCATCGACTTTCAATATCTAAGACAAGCTAGTTAGTTTAAGTGTCATTTGTTAACCTTTACAGGTTACTTTTCAACTCTCTTTTACTGTATCCTGGGTGTGCTCGGTGAGTTATAGCACTACTGTCTACTTGTGCTGGTGGACTGTGTAAGACTACTGATTGTGTCAGCACAATGTCCTTCAGAGGGGACAAACGTAGATCGCTAATAGGTCAATACCTACAAAAGAAGTATGAAAAGATCATTTCAATTGATGGTAGGCCACCAAGCTCACTACCAGGGGAGACAGTCTCTGGTCGAGAGCTAGTTGCAAGTATAGCAGGTTCTTTGTTTGATGCTACATTGGAACGACTCAAAATGAGTAAAGAAAGCCGGTTAAAATCTATAGACGAGGACTTTGATGACTACGTTATGCGGCAGTTTGAATTCAGCAGGAGTGCAGATAGTTTCTGGCAGGATGAGAATTTTAGACAAGAATATGACTTAAGCTTTGATTCTGATCGGGATGAGTCAAGGAGTCGGTCACCAGTAAACAAATGCCACAAGTCGAACGGTGACCCAGAGCATGATCACTTCATTGATATTTTACTAGACAAGATGATATCCGCTGTTCTTCCGGATGACTTGCCTGAACGCGAGCTGTTCACACAACGAGTAGCAGAACCTGAACGACGAAGAAGTCATCCAATCTCTGTGGTGATAATGTCGCGAAACTTCAAGATACTCACTTCAAAGCTGGGACTTTTATTTGAATTTCAAGATGCATTAATGAGGCTTATAAGGTGGAAGAACCCAGCTGGTACTGTTCTAGGTCTTTTCTTATTCACATTTATCTGTTTCAATCCTATGCTCCTTCCCATATTCGGTTTAATGCATGTTCTCTTTGGATTGATGGTAACTGGTTACTTACATCGTCATCCATTAAGACCAAACTTTTATCTTACCAAACGGACTTATGGTAAATCTTTACTAGAAACTGTGATGACCGGCGGTAAGCCTGCTGCATGGCATGCACATGATAATGTGCTTGAATATGACTATTCAGATCTGCCTACTGGCCCGGAAAATTGGAGGCAGGTCCAAGGGATTAAGCAAACGATGGAGTTTGTTGTAAACCTTCGTGACTTACAAAATCTCATGTCATTTTCAGTCATGGTAACTGAAAGGTTAGAAAAGTTTGTCTTCGGAGAGGCTGGGTTTAAGGATGAGCAGCGGTCTACTATTTTATTTCTTTCAGGCCTTATTTTACTTGTAGTTCTCTGGTTTGTTGCTCCATTGATTAATTGGTCAATAACTGCTAGTGTTAGTGCTTGGTGTATAGCGATTGCAATACACCCTCGTGTGCTACCACATATAATGTATTTTGTAAACGAGGAACGGTTACAGAGAGGCAAAATGGTAATGAAGAACGCCGAAAGATATGACATTATTCTTGATGAAGAGCCAGAAATGAAATATGTAGAGGTATTTGAGATTTATCAACAAGGTCTGACGCCGAAGGACTGGAAATTCTATCTTTTCTCATCTTGTGTATTTGACCCGCAAGACAAATACAGAAAATCTCAAAATCCTCCTCCTGGTGTCACTAAACTTAATGAGGTCATACCTCCACCTACTTGGTCTTATGATATGAATAGCTCATGGGTGGTTGATGCAAACGTGGCACTATGGGCAAAAGAGCGTGGACTCTCACTCAAAATTGATGGTGACTATCTTGTTGATAAATCATTTAAAAGACGCCGGCTAACCAGGAAAGTTATGCGTTATGCAGGACCTGCTCGTATGCCATCATACCGATAGTTCTGCAGTAGTGGGTAATTATAAAATGTTGTACTTGTATTATGTATCTAGTAGTGGTTACATATTTATACACCAATATATATATATATATATATATATATATATATGTGTGTGTGTGTGTGTGTGTTTGTGTGTGTGGTGAGTGAGTGTGTTTATATAGTGGCTGATAATGATTATTCACCATTTTATATGCAAAGAACGTCAAACGCTTTTTTTATCATAAAAATGTCCTTGCAGTTTTAAACTGCTTATGAGATGATGCCAATTGTTATTCTTCAGCAGAATGATTATTATGATGGAACACCTTCCGTTTCAGATTTCGCGTAATTATTCATGACCCTTTTCCAGCTTCTTCTATTATCTTGGATTGGAATTCGAATCAGATCTAGCATGATAATACCAGTTAACAATAACACAAAGAAAATACCAGCACATGAAACCATTATCATGAACTCTCTCGAAGAGCTAACAATATATGGACAGGCAGAATTTGGACCTCCTGTTACCCAACAATTCTCAACTGTTAAAGAATTTAGATCCATCCACAGTTCCGTATTCGGAGAATTATTATCTGCTAAGAATTTCTCAAGAGAATATTGTTGTAAAGGTGTTTCTGGAATTCCAAATTGGTAGTTTTCTGGACATGCCGCTGATTCTGCAGAAGTATAATAGTCACGGTGGAGATCGGGAGCTTCAACGATAGACCACTCAAATGGTGTATCCTTTGACTTGCAGATATACGGAATCTTTTTCTTACAATCTGAAACCGCCCAATGACCTGAGTGATTGGACGCCGTGTATCGAAAAGAAGCGCATCGGTGTACTGAACGATCCTTGCCGTTTGAATTCTTATCTTTTTGTTTCATACGAGGCTCATCAGGTCCCCAGAAGAACCTAGACCCTGACTCGATCAACGGTATTATATCATCTAGGTTCGTAGAGTTATAATGATTTGCTATTATAGGTGAATAACCACAACTTATGTATTCATGGATGTGTTCTGGTTGGTAGTTAGAGTGAAGGAACTTCCACTGTAGTTCCGCTTGTTTATGTATCATGTCCGCATTTGGTAATGGACATTCTATTGTACTGTTATCAGTAACTAAATGCAAAATAGAGGATCCAAATATTTTATTCGAATTATGGTTAAAGTTATCATCAAGAGAAACAACGACTAACCTTTTCTTATTGTAGAAGAAAAAGTCTGTCAACGATGGCCATTCATATCCCCCAGGTAGTTGGAAGACCTGGCGAGCATCCACTTCGTTATATTCCGCAAGATCTGAAATGGAATACATGTATTTCTCCAATTTGCCCATTTCCAATACTGCAGTATTGGAACTGTCACCCCTTTCCTTTGTGGCTTGTGCAGGATTGCTGGATACGCGCAACAACAACACTAGCATATTGACCATGACTGAATTGTTAGTTCGCTCAATATAGCGTTGAAAGGTATCCATTAAATCCTGTAGTAGTACTGTAGTATTCACAATTTGCCATTTATTATTATCGTAATTATAGTCCAAATCCACAAGGAAAGTTTGTACACCACCTAATAGCATGTTCTCTAAAACTGAAAGAGCTGTGCTACGGTTTGTACCAGGTGTAAAGACAGTAGTAGACAAATCAACGCCAACTAGGGGCACTTGATCTATTGGTGTATCACGCATAACATCTCTTTGCGTTCGCACATTCGCACTTATTCCCTTTGATAAATTCGACCATCTATCCATCATACACACGCATCGCTGTGTTGATAACAACCATAAACACAACGACAGGATCCAATTAAATGTAGCCATATAGCATCGTATTGACCTCTAAATCAGAGCAATAAATTTCTGTATTTGATATTATCTTTTAGTGCTTTGAAGTTATTGTAAGTTAAAAAACGGAACTGACTTAAAGAAAACCGACAAATGAATTTTGTTCTGTCAAGTGATAGAGAGAGAGTGAATACAAAAGACTAGGTAGCACACAAAAAGGAAGGTATAGTGGAGCTTGAAACTCAGCTGAAGCATTGTAATTTGACGAAATTAATATCCAGAAGGCAGTGAACAAGAAAGCTGTACTAGGATGTCAGTTGAAGAAGAGAGTACTAAGGATGCCAACGAAGGAGAACTAAATGAACAGTTAAATGCAGAGATACAACATGAAGTGTTCCTAGGAATCGTCATAAACTTATTGGTATGGCCAATGCTTTTATTGGTGGCCATTTATCTTGCTTACAAACATAATACGCAATGGGTTCCAAATCAGTTTATAGACGAAGCGTTTCATGTTAATCAGACCCTGGAATACATTAGAGGGAGGTGGAACAGCTGGGATCCCAAAATAACAACTCCACCTGGGTTATATTTACTAGGTTGGTTGCAATATAAACTGTGGCATGTTTTGGGCTGGTGGAACTCCCTTACACTATTGAGAACTGTTAACTTAATAGGAGGGCTCGTAGTATGGGCCTGGGTAGTTCTACGACCATTATATTTATTTAATGCTATAGGTTTTTGGCCAATTACCTTGGTATCGTTTCCGTTGATGGTGAATTACTACTTCCTTTATTACACAGATATTTGGTCTACGATTTTTATCGTGGAATCGTTGACATTGGCAATAACGTTGCCTTTTGGGGAACAACGTAGTATATGGGCAAGTGCGTTCTGTGGGCTTGTAAGTTGTCTATTTCGACAGACAAATATAATATGGAACGGTTTTATAATGACGTTGGTTATCGAAAGAAGGGCAATGATCCAAAAAGATTTTAATAACTTCAACCTGAACAATTACCTAAAACTCCTCCTCCACGCTGTTGAAAACTTCCGAACGCTTGTATTTCCGTACGCACTCAATTTCTTCCTCTTTTGTGTGTTCCTATTCTACAATAAATCGGTGACCTTGGGGGATAAGGATAGTCATGTTGCTGGATTCCATTTTGCTCAAATATTTTATTGCCTGACGTTTTTAACGTTTTTCAGTTTACCAGTGTGGTTCTGTCGTGGATTTTTCATGCAGTACTTGGGAAGAGCTATTATGAGGCCTTTCAGGACAGTTTTTGAGATAATTGGTATTATGCTTTCAATTAGGATGTTTACCGTAGTACACCCGTATATTTTGGCGGACAACAGACATTTCACTTTCTATTTATTCAGAAGGCTAATAGCTCGGAATAGCTTTTTCAAATACCTTGTAATGGCTCCTATATACCATTTTTCGACGTTTACCTATATGGAGGTAATACGTCCTTCCACAATTTTCTTCCACCCTATCCTACCCATAGAGATTAAAAACCCGCTGGAACTTCCATTACAATTAACGCATATTTCATGGACCGCGCTAATCGTTTGTACGTTTCTAAACGTTGTGCCAGCTCCATTATTTGAGCCACGTTATTTTCTTCTACCATATATCTTTTGGAGAGTTTTCATAGTAGTATCTCCGGAACCCTTCTTCGGTAATCCTTCTGCAACGAGCAACTATATGGGTAACACCAAAAGACTATCGGTTGAATTCTTGTGGTTTTTACTTATTGACTTTTGTACCATCACCATTTTTGCCAGATACTCGTTTCCTTGGGATACCGAGCTTTTCCCTCAAAGGATTATATGGTAGAAACAGTCAAACTGTTCCCAGCTTATTATCTGGCGCTAAATTCCTGGACACTGTGAGCTATTCTGTACTAAGAGCGTATGACCTTTCAATTTACAAGTGTATGAATAAGTAGATAGATAACTGGGACTATAAAACCATATATGATACGTACACGATATAGACCATTATAACTTCCAGAGACCAAAGGGAGTCTGTTACTTTGGTTGACTCAGTAGTGAGTACTTTAAGACAACCCACAACAAGTCATGATAAGGTTGTAATGTTCTTGTTCCGATTGCTTCTTATCGAAACATTCGCCGCCTAACACTAACTGGCGCAGAAACACATACATCTAAAGGAATCCTTTATAGAGCCACATTTTCAAATTCGTCATGTAGCGCATCGATAGTAATGGATTCATCGCTCCGCTTGTTTTCATCTTTTTGGGATTTCGGTGGTGACTTGGGTGGGTCATCCTGCTGCGCTTGGCCTGCTTCATTTACAGCTGCAGCCGGAGTCACCTTGTTCTCCACCAATGCAGCTGCAGATGCAACAGGGCTGTTCAAGCTCGAGTTCGAGCCTTTCTTTTCTGTCTTGTCCGTGGCCTCGGCTTCTTTCTGCGCTTTATTGTTCTGCGAAGTCTTTTTTACTGATGAGCCAGGATCTTGAGCTTCCGCTGCTTTCTCGTGGGATGGAGGATGCTGCGTTGACTTAGCCACAGAATCGGCCGATGTTACTGATGACAAATTTGCTACTTTCGTACTGGCTATCATAGTTTCATTAGCAATATCTGAGCGACTTAAGCTGGACACAGAGTTATTCACAGCTGTAGTCGAACTATTCACGGGTGCAACAGGCGCTGCTTGGGGAGTGGCAGGTGTAGGCTTACTCCTCTGCCATTTATCCCAGCTTCTCTTCCTTAGAACTGCGAAATAATCAAGTATTGGAGATTGCGTGCCTTTTTGCACATACACCAAATCTCCTTCTCCATTCAAATAATCGTCAGTATTATCAACTAACATCCAGTTACCATTTTCTAAATCGTTAACGAAGTCCAATAAAAAGTCACCCCAGTTGTTTGCTAACACAAATTTCGTGTCAAAGTCCCTGCCAAATAATATCACTTGAGCATATCTACCTTTTGGACCAGGCGCTAAGTCAATTCCTATATGATTTCCAGCGTCATCAGTTACCATTGGGATCCATCCAGGATGCGCATACACAGGTTGCACAGCCATAGGAGGAACAGACCCCTGCTTCGGAATCTTGTCCAACTTGAACTGTTTGTTGTAGTTCTGCGATATGTCCTTCTGCAAATGTTTGTTAGTATTATAGTCTTGGCTCTCAACCTTATTGTATTTTTTTTGTCTCATCGCTTGAGGTGATAAGGTAGGCTTAGAAAGGTCGCTCGAGGACTGTTCCATTCGTCTCTGCTCCTCTCTGGCTGCCTGGGCCTGCAACTTGGTTGCCACACTGCGCCAGGTCATAGTCATGTGAACAATTTCGTCAAGACTCATAAGCTTAAACCCATAAATTAGCCCAGAGGTACCTTGCATCCGATAAACGTCCTCCTGGCCGTCATGTAACCGCAACGACGCACGCATTGCTGCCGGAAATGTTACCGATAGGTCCCTCTCCGCCCGCGAGATATCGTTCCTAGTACAAGGTTCACTCAACGTAGCATATAGATCCGCATTATGTTCACTACACCAGCTAGCAATGTGTCTCCATGCTAGCAAACACTCGCTGACTCCGTCGTTGCCCCCCAAATCCCCACCGTCAACGAATTCGTTCAACTGAATTTGCGACCCGTTGACGGAATTCAGACCGTCTGCAACCATCGATCCATTCTGAGTTTGCATATACTCGTTAGGATTAAAGTCAGCATACCTATCTTCTGTGCTGAACGTGTAAACTAGGTTTCTCCATGTTCTTTTGAGCTCTTCCATGCTAAGCCTCCCAAACCAAATATCACTAAACCAAAGCTAACACTAATTCCTTCGGTAAAAATAGTACCAAATGTCTTAAACCACTGTGCAAACCTCACTTAGTTGACAGTATGCCTTTGACCTTTATTTCTCGAACAGTTGAATATGGGCGTACTGTGTAATATTAGGCATCTTTTTTTTTGCGTTGATAAAATCCACGCCTTCGGGGCATGTTTAGGGCCCCAGCCAGGGGTATTAATTAGGGGCATAACCGTAGTATGGGATAGTTTTCATCAAATCCGCGACGCTCATGGGATCGAACTCGAAGGTGCCACACAAAGAGGACACATTATGGTTGGGCTGCAGCTTCAAGGGTTAATCTGCTGTAGTTTGATTAACAAGGGCTTCATATTAGCAAATAGGACTTGTTGTTCAAGGTTAAGCCGAAAGTAGTATGTAATATGGTTTCCATATTAGGAAAAACGTAAACAGTATACATGTTTAGCAAGTGCACATACAAATCTGGCAGGAAGGGCATCTACAGTATGAGACGGAAAGAGTTTTTTAATTAAAGATAGTGTTGCTTAAGGGCTCCAGATATTCTAGATTACGGGTTTCTGATTCCAGAATCTCTGTTTTACGTATTCTAGTTTTGTGTTCATCAGAACAGCAGCATAGTACAAGAAGTATATCTTAAGAGATGAGCCAGGGACAAGAAAGAATGGATAGTGTTACCAAAAAGATTGATTCGAATAAAGCAGAGGTAAAAAAGGATATGGGGGGCATTATAAGATCCAAGGAGGACTTGACTTCTGTGAGGAAGTCGCTATCGAAGAGCTGGCATGGTAATGGTAAGATCCAACCGCTCCACCAAAAACCAAGTAGTGTATTGAATAAGGAATCGGCGAGCCGAACATCGTGCGTGCACAAAAGCCTCCACAAGTCTATGTTTAAGAAACAGCTTCCATCATTGCAACTCAAGAACAAGTTTGCATCGCCTACAGATAGTCTTCTTTCGCCCTGTTCGCAGAAGTTGAGCGATCATAAATCGAAGCTTTTCAAGAACAAGCTGAACCCCACAAAGTTGAATTTTGCCACAACGAAAGCTGGGCAGAGCGAGGATATTGAGGACCTCTAACTGGTGCAGGAGAGGTAGGTAAGGTTGGTGGATACCAGTGGCAAGGCATTACATTGCAGACAATATACGTATACCATAAAGAACGCCGAGGACCTATTGAAAGATCGAATGGAGCAAGCGGGCGAAGCCAAGGATTTTGCGTGCTAGGTTGGCACGGGGGACCTTCATAAATTAGTGCTAAGACATATGATATTTAAATAAACGTATTTACAGAAAGGTATACAGCATAAACCACATGTGGTTGGCATTGCGCGACAAGGGTCAATTATTTCCTGTCCCTGTTGTCGGTGACAGTGTTTAGCAACAAGGCCTCATTGTCAAGAATGACCCTATTCTGAGATTCGGAAAGGATAGTTGCGATCTCCCTTGCGGTGCCCAACCTCTTCAATTCAACATAGTCTTTAGTTTTCTTGATGGCTTCACCGATAAGTTCGGCCGATTTGGCTTCACCTTGTGCCTTAACGATCATACCTTGTTTCTCTTGGAGTGCCTTGTCAACAAGGAAAGTAGCCCTTTGGGCATCTTGTTGAGCAATTTGCTTGGCCTCGACAGCATGCGTGAACTCAGGCGAGAAGGTCATGTAAGTAATCGAAACATCATCCAATAGGATGTGGAATTTAGAAGCACGGCGCACAAGGTTATCTCTGATCAACCGTGAGACATGGTCTCTCTGAGTAATAAGTTGCGAAGCATTGAACTGTGCAATAACTGCCTTTAGGACCTCATTTACTATCGAGGGGAGAACACGTTCATCGTAATCCTGACCTAAAGTCCGGTAAATGGTTGGGAGATGGTTGACGTCTGGTCTGGACAACACACGGCAAGTGATATTAACCATTTGCAGGTCATTAGTACCGGTTAACGACGAAACATTACGAGGTTTGGAACGAACATTGTAGATAACAGGGAGTTGGACCCATGGTATAACAAAATGTGTACCCTCGTTAAGTATCTGAGGTTGCACACCGCTAAGCCTAGAATATAGCACAGCACGGTGACCACCATCAACATTGTATAATGAAGCATTAAGCAGCATTGCACCTGCGCCAAGGAATACTAAACCACCGACGCCTGCGAATACGCCACGGGGGGTTTGAGGATGCTTTGGACCTCTGCCTCCAGTACCAGCATTGAACACTTGTCTCTGGACTGCCTTGGCAAATCTTTGGAAATCTCCTGGATATCTATTCATTACTGGATGACTAAAACCTTGGAGGGCTACTTACTTTAAGGTCTTCTTACTGGTCCACAGCAATTCAAACTTCATGAACTTGCTATTTTTTGCCACCATCGAGAAGTGAAAACATCTATAATGAGATCACGTGACACAAGGGTAGATTTATTGGCACTCTTAGCCATCAATGTATGATCCACAGCAAACGCTCTTAATGTTATCTTACTCATTAGTAGCTCTCATTTGTTTGTCTCGTGTAGGTGTTCTTCTCCTTAAATTTTGAAAGAGCTCGTTTTTATGGCTAGACAATCGCTACACGAAACCCCTAAGTTACGGTTTGTTACATAAATATGAGTCACTTCCCGCTTCATGAGGCTTGTATGAATGGGGATTACTCCCAGGTTACTAGGTTAGTTGCTGAAGACCGAGGACTGGTGGTCAAGGCAGACCTTGACGGGCGTTATCCTATCCACTGGGCCATATCATACCAGCATGAATCAATTGTCAAGACCTTATTAGACAATATGAAAGGGGTAGATCTTGATTCTCTAACAGATGAATCTATGTGGACCCCTTTACATATCGCTGCTGCGGTAGGGAATTATAATATCTTTGAAATGTTGATGAATCATGATATTACTCCATCAGTTGATATGGCTACAGCACAAGGAACAACACCTCTTCATCTAGCATGCTCCAAGAAGCACAGCAAGATTGTACAAAAGTTGCTTGATGTCGGTGCATCTGTACGTAAGAAGGACAAAAAACAGCAGATTCCGTTGCACAGAGCATCTGCTATTGGATCGCAAGGGATAGTTAAGATGCTATGTGCGGCGAACTCCCCTGTAAATACGAAGGACTTCAATGGCTGGCCTCCTCTTTTCCATGCTCTCTCAGAAGGGCATGGAGATATCGCAGTAATGCTAGTGAATGATTACAACGCTGAATGGGAAGATATAGAAAGCAATGCAGGCGAAAAGGCCTTGCAGGTTGCTGTTGATGATACTGTTAGAGATTTCTTTGTGAAAAATGTTACATAACAAGAAGTACGGGGCAACTATTACTACTTAAGCCAGCTGCTTATGAGAATATTATTCAATATAGTTATTATAGCTGTATATAAGAGTCACTTCTAATTCAGTAGTGTTACATACTAATCGCACCTTTGAACTCCAATTCAGTAGGCCTTCTTATAGCATTAATGTCAGAAGTAATAGAAGCAAGAGGCTCCTCCGCATCGTGAGAAGACTGCGAACCTATTAGAAGCAACCCATAATGCTTGATTTGACCCACCAGCTGAGGAGTAATACTTAGCAATTCCAATGGGACTATGATACCTAACATATTATTGGTACTAGCAAAGTGAACAGCCTCACGAATTGAACGAGAGGAAGTATCATCATATATGAGAGTATCCTGACTCAACGCCATGCGACTAAGGTGATTTGGCGTGTCCTTGATAAATGTGTTGTTAACCTTTTTTAGACCGTTCATTTGGTACATTACTGGATAATTAGGTTGCTTCCAATTCAAAATGGAGCATATGTGAGGATTACAGGAAGAGAACACAATGGAACGGGTATGGTTGTTATTATGGCTCAAATGACGGATATGACTAAAGGTTATGAATAGTAAATTATCCACGAAAGTGTTTATATTAACCTTGGCGGACACACTAACGGGAATTGAATTAATCTCAGACGGAGTAGGAAAGAAAACATCAATATCCAATTGAATGTCAGGCTGTATTTGGTTCATTAGTTTGTCCAAATCAACATATTCATTCTTTAGCAGATCCTTTAACTCTTGGATGTTATGGATTGGGGGTACTTCATCCAACTTTTTACCACATAAGCTCTCCAATTGGATGGAACTTATACCAGATAGAAGCAATTTAGCGTCTCCTGCAGCAGAGACATACTTTTTAGGCGCTGCAATTACCCTACCATCGCTTAAAACCGTCACCATAACAGTGGCATATTTACCAGCAAGGGAAGACGATGTAACGAATGCATGCCCGTTAGGACCTGGTTCGCTACCGCTTGTGGATTTCCAATAAGTGTCATACTTTGTTATTTCAAGTGGTCTGCCATTGTAAGGGAAGATAACCTGGTAGGACAAGTCTAACTCACCTACACTTTTCAACCTTGAGTCAAATAGTGGTAGGCTTACATGACATAGATTGCTGCATTGTGAAATAGCGTTATGAAATAAAGAAGGCATAGCGTTCGTCTTAGCTATTAACCTGGTCCCAAAGGAGGGGAATAGCTCAAAATCGATTGAAAGATCGTCGATAGCAGAGACTTGAAAGACTATTATGCGATCTTCATCATCCTGTATAGGTAAAAGAACATTGCGCGGTATAATATCCGAAACACTAGATGTAAGAGTAATTCTGCCTGGAGATGATATTACCATTTCATCTTCTTTATTGAGCTTAATCGAGCCACGGCCTGGTTTGAAGATAATTTTAACAAATATCTTCTTTTCGAGAAAATTATGGCCATACTTTCTTAGAGGAATTATAGGTGGGGGGAGTTCGAAGTCCGGGATATTATGCAGTGAGTCAAGAGTACTAAGGCGGTCTTCCATGTTCAATGCAGAACTAGAGTTCCTCGGAGACAGAGATAATAAGGATTGAGATCTTGACTGCTCTGCAGTGTCCTTCAAACAGGCTAATAATATATTTAACACAGACACATGTCCTTCCCATAGAGCATAAAATAATGGTGACAAATTGTCCTCGTCAACAAGATCCCACTTTGCACCGTGCTTCAGTAACTCTTTTACAGTGGTAGCATGCCCCTCTTGGATAGCATAAAAAATTGGTGCCCACTTATTAAAAGAATCTACACCATTCGGGTCAGCCCCATATGAAACCAATAAGGTGATTAAATCTGCATCTCCACCATTTTTTGCTACTATATGCAACGGTCCTAAACCTTGGGAATCACTGATGGTTTCCAAGTTGATATCTCCTATCTCTAATATCAATTTAGCAGCGGCTAAATTCTTATGAGCACAAGCAACACTAAGAGGGGAAAATTGCGGTTTGCTGTACTCGTCCAAACAAGGCGCAGGGTTAACTTGAGCGTCAACTAACAACAGTTCTGCTATATCGACATTATTGTTAATAATAGACAAAACCAGCGGTGTTCTTGAATCATTATCCGGAATATCCACTGAATTTAGTAAGCCTGATCGAACCAGCAGTTTTGCAAAATCTGTTTTCCCTTGTTCACACGCATAATGTAATGGAGTTCGGCCATGTACGTCTTCACCATTTAAAAGACCCCTCATCTCATCTTTAGTGATGAGCAGAGCTTGATATTGTGTTAAAGCTTCTTCTAAGACAAACACACGCGATTGAGCTGAGCAATTCGCTGCCTCGTGAAGAACATTTCTCCTAGAGAAGACACGGTCTTCGGCATCGCACTGTGTCAAGTCGATATTAGAAAGGCCTTTCAACAAGAAATGTTTCAAAGAAGAATCATCCATGTTACTACTAACCAAAAGAAGGAATAACTTGGTTAAGGTCTCTCTAATAACTAGTCTTTTATCAATCCTTCCATCGGGGAGATGCTCATCAACATAGGATTGAACTTTCGTTTGTACGAACGATTCCAACAATTCAAACTTCGGTTCATCATCCTTGAGACGGCTTATTTGCAACGCTTCCATATACCAACTTTCAATCTCGAATTCGATCTCGCCCATGCCATCTCCTGAGATGAAAGGTTTACTATTATCAGGAACGGGTTGTTCTCGGGTAAACGTGAACTCGTGAGGGGTTGAAGCACTATTTGTATCAAGCCCAGGCTGTTTGAAGTTCGAGACAGGTTGATTATTTTGGTGATACATTGAGTTTCCATCAATATCGACGTTATCATTAAGCTTATCAAGTTCCAGCAAAATCGCTAGAATTGCATCATTCCATTTGGAAACCTCATACCTAGTAAAGATGGGCTGTACGGATACCACTGTTGCTAAGTAAAAATCCTTTGTATGTGAATGAGATCTCTTATCCCATTTTTTTAAAACCTTTGAAAAACCTGTTCTATTTAATTCAACAAATTCTTCTAGATGCATTAAATCCCTTTCAAACTTTTTAACACTGTCTCTAAATTGACGATTAAAGAATACCCTTTTGGAATTCAGTTTCCCTCTTTTCAAGTACTCCTGGTATCTTGATTGAATAATTTCAAATTTAACTCTCAAGTCAGCCTCCTTTTCCATATAATATTCATTAACGTTCTCCAACTCCCTTTCAAGCTTGAAGAAAAAAGATGCTTTATTTTCCTGCAACCTTTCATAATCCAATCTGAAACCATCACTAACCCCATCTAGTGTTTGTACATTAGGCGAAGAGTTCGCGGAATCTGCTTCCTGAACCGATACTGAAAGCTGTTTTATGAGCTTCTTTAACGCCTTGTAATTAATAAAATGTCCATTATAGTCAGGAAGCTCCAACTGCTTACCTGCTAAGCGTTTACCAAACTTCATAATCTTTTGACGGGCAGCAACTAAGCAAGAAGAGAAGAAAGGTAGCCTTCTTTAGATGCTTTTACTTGCTCAATCTGTTTCGACCACTAAGGATTGACGGATATTTTCTTATTTTTTCTTTATATCAGTTTTCTTCTACCTTAAAAAAAACAACTTTACGAAGCCAACCACAACCACTTGGAATCCCCCAAACCATACTCACCGATGCTGGATATATGCCTCCGTCCATCTCAAAGGCATATCGACTACGTTCCCTTCAAGATCGCACTGCTCACTGTAATAAAACTCTAGTAGAAAGTTTTTTTTTTGCTTTTTCTCTTTAATTCGTGTCTTCCGTATTGGGCGTGAGGTATCTCAATCACAACTTAGACTTAAAAGTAACATAAATAGAGCCTGTAGAAACCACTCCGGACTCTTATGTTTCTAGCAAGCAGTGCTCAGTCCGTGGATAATCCCTTTCAACGAGTTGAACTCAGAAAGCACATGGGTGATGTCTTCGGGGCGCATGTCTTCATTAGTGAACACAGCTTCAAAAAGCTTCCTAAACAGAAACTCCGTCTCACCCTGTTTGTATCCGTTTTCCTCAGTTAGCATAGTTTTCTTGCGCATACGCTCGACAAAGTCTTTGTACGTCCTGTTTTTAACGGGAAACAGTTGTTGAAACTGGCCTGACAGCGCAGTTGTAACATAATATCTATGAGGGAAGCTAATACTTTTTGCTGCAATGTGGAACCTAAATATTCCAGTTAGTAAATTCTGAATATGAAGAGTTAACCAGTAGGCACGATACCTAGTACATAACATACGTTTTAATCCAAAGCCATAATGGGAATTCCAAGTTCAGAAGTTCAAAATTTATTATTGTGCCGGGCGATACCCTGTCGACAACTTTTCGAAGAATACCTGTAGCAGCTGAGATCATAATGTTTTGTATTTTTATTTGAGATGGTTCGCTAGGTTTCTTCAAAATCTTAGCGACAGTGCAATATGCATCAATTGTGTACACCTTTAAAGGTGCGACTACATCTGTTATTTCTGATTCAGCAACGATCTTCATTTTTCAATTATTTGTAGTTAGTATACTCTCAGCTGCTTGTTATGTTCTTTTTGGGGTTGGATTGATAAATAGTTAATGGTTGTTGTTTGTACCTTAGTCGAGAAGTTCTTGGCTTAAATTATTTACTGTTCTGGCGGCTACGCAGGAACGTCAGTATCAGGGACGGGCGACATGCCATAAATGCCAAAATAAAAGGAGTTAGCCTCGAACCAACGAAAAGTGGAAAAGACTTATTTGGTTATTGACAGATAAATTGAAGTTAAAGGTAATTGAGTTCGGTTTTCTGCTTTTTAGCTAGGAGACACTGCCTTTTGTAAGCTACTTGCATCCTGAAGCTTTTACTCAGCTCTTGCATCATGAAAAAAACGGACTTCGCACAAGAAGTAAGTGTGAGAAATAGCTACATATTGGGTAAGTAATATTAGAAGCGAGGTTTGAACGAGGGCCCAGGAGCAGTTCCAAGTCTAGAAATATATAGCTTATGTATTGAACTGGATCAAAATGGACTTGAATTTGTTAAAATCATGGAATCCACAACTACAAAAGAACAAGAGCAAGGTACGTGAAGTACAGCAAGAGCTCCTAAAAAAACACATAAATAGAAAAAATAAGGACGATGGCGTAAGTTCAGGTTTAGGTTGGATGTATGAGGGAGAGCCCCAATCTAATGGTGTTAAGAAACCTCGTCGCAAGAGGAGAAAGGGAAAGAAGACGATCGAGGGGCCAAGCAATCAAAAAGACACTGCATCATCCAGCACTGCCGAGACTGGCCCTACAACTGGGAAATCCAATACAAAAGTGGAAGCTCAGAAAAGCTCTAATAAGGATTCTGGGGCTGTTGCTGAGGACAAGCCGGGGGATTGAGGGATAGTGGTTTATAGTTTGTCATTTACCGATTGTTAGTTATAGACTCGTTTTTGCGTTACGTAGGTTTTATCTTCAAGGGCAAGAAGGTTAGATTGCTGATATTTACATGTTTAATAGCCTGCTATTGTGTGTTTGCACTTTGCTTGGTTGGCCGACCGTGTTACAACGCGTCCAGTTTCATGCAAACATATACATTGTAATAATCTCGGTAGAGACACCAAAAAGTGTCGACGCACTGAGAGGGATACTCAAAGGGAGAGAGATAAGAGAACATGACCTCTTCGTCTCGTATTTTTGAGCATTTGAACATACTGATCGTAGAATCTGTCTCATTTTCAGGCGATGCGATAACTCCCACGTTGGAGCTGCTCAAAGCTCACGGTGCATCCGAAGTCCTTACATGCAAAGTGGACAGACAAGACAGGATCTGTACCAAAGAGCTTTTCCTAAGAGAATATCACACAACTGTACATTGCATAGTTGCTGCTGATACGAGTTTTAGCTTTTACAGATTGGCATGTTTTGACTTTCTAATCCCTGTCGTTACGCCACAATGGGCTGAGGTATGCGTAGAGAATACTAGGCTGATGCGTACTACAGGGTTTTCACCCGATCAGGATCACTTTCTGAAGGCATGTTATGTATACATCTCAAGATATGGATTCTCTAATGCGGAATATGAGTTGTATACATCGATAATATCCTTTCTTGGCGGGTGTTGCATGGATTTCCTATCCACGAAGGTTACGCACATACTCACAATGGATCCTCAGGATCCTGCGATATTGGCAGCAGAAAGATTTGATCAACTGAAACTGTTCAGCGTTGTACCAGCATGGCTGGTACAATGCTTTCTTTCCGGTAGACATGTTGAGGAGACTCCTTACCTCATCACAAAAGAGATGGACAGTAAAGATGTACAAGCAGCTTTTGAGGAGCGCTGGCCTAGTATTAAAGAGGAGAAGGGTTATCCCAACGATATACTTGCTGGCCACGCTTTCTACCTATCTACAACCCTCCAATTGAAAAGCAAATGCTACGTTTTTTTGGTCAATTTCATAGAATCCTTGGGGGGAAAGGTAATTCGCTATCTAGATCACGAAAAGTTCACACCAGACGAAGCAGACTGTTTTATTGATGTTGTTACTGCTTCCAATGACTATATGTCGGCTAAACGCGCCGGCCTGTACTGTGGTAACTTGAATTGGCTTTTTTACATGCTCTCTCTAAGACAATTTGTTAAACCTAACACTAAGTTGCTCCTATCTCCCACGAAACCGAATGTGTTCACACGTAAAGAGTTAGTTCTGACATTTACCAACTACTTAGGACAACAGCGCAACTACATTCAAAGGCTGATAGATGCTCTGGGCGGGATGAGCACCACAGAGTTGTCCAGAAAAAACACCCACTTACTATCCATGTTTCCTCATGGTAGGAAACATGAAAATGCAGTGAAGTGGGAAAATTGCATTGTAACAAATCATCTATGGCTTGAGAAGTGCTATAAATACAATACAAAGTTTAATCCGGAGCAACCTGAATTTACTGAAATACCCATCTCTGGTGGGATGGAGAATAGCCTAGGGCAGCTGGCTTTAGAAGATGAACCTTACATTGTATATACAGGGGAAACTGCCACGGTTAATAGTATGGCCCCCAAGATCGAGCAAGAACCGAATCACGTTCCAGAATCTCCAGTGCGGTCAAATGCAGTTACACAGGATAGTATGCATGGTGAATATCCTGTCCCTGTCAACAACGTGCTATCGAATATTGGTCCTCTTAATGATACTAATAAACAGGAAGAAGCTAATATCGGCATAAGTCAAGTGGATTCAATTACAGCAGCTCACGCCCTTGAATCAACACCTTCTGGAATTGTACGTCCAGACTCTTCGAAAGATTCCACCATGAGGTCTATGCTACCTGCCATCCGCAACAGTCAAATGCTTGAATCACTTCCTTCTACCCCTCCTAGCAGCAGGAAAGCGAAGGCGAAGGCTGCTGGGAAACTACAGAGCGATATAGAGTCGTTGAATGAGTATATAAAAAGCTCTAGGAGGAAGACAACTGCAGATCTACTACCTGAGGAAGTGGAAAGGATAAAACGGCAAAAGTCACTTGAATCTGATGCTAAAAAACTACTGCAGCATGTACAAACTCCGTCTCCATCTACAGGTAGCCAAAAACCACCTTATAATATCCGTGCCGTCTGTACAAATTGTTATGATAGCATATCAGATTTAGACATGGAGATTCTCCGACAGCTAGGAATTAAAATTCAAGACGAGATAGCACCAAACAGTAATTGCATCATTGCTCCGAAGAAAGCCCGTACTGCGAAGTTCCTGACAGCCTTTAGTTTTCATCCCTTGAAGTACGCCTTAACTCCTAAGTTTATTAGCGACATACTTTCCATTGCTCATGCAGGAGTTGGTGGTAATATTAAGCTACCACTGGAGAAGTATCATATCCCGGAAGTGGACCCTGAGGTTATGCAGAGGACTAAACAGCGCACCAAACTGTTCGAGCGGTCCGGTCTGCTTTCTGCGAATCTTACAGATGATCTGCCAGGTGGCATGGATGTAATATCTTCCATACTGAGAGCGCACGGCATGAGAAACTTCTCGAATCTTTCTAAAAAGTTCCAATTTGAAGATATTGTTCGCAATGAGAGCGGCTCTCAACCTTCATCACCAAATTATCTCTTGATAGCTACAAAGGCTTCTATGGCTAAACGTTTTGCCAAACTTTGTAAGGACAATGCAAAGGATGCTAAAATATTTGTCGTCGAATGGAATTGGTGTGTCAAGGCCATTTTTAGCTTGCAGGTGGATTATACAGACAGTGAATTCGTAATTATCAACAAATAGAGTACTTCTACCACGCAAGCTGCACAAAATTAGAGAATATGTATATACGAATTTACATCTACATAAAATGTAATATTATCAATCCTGGACAAACATGTCCATTCAAACATTGATGCCAGTCCAGTCCCTAACAAATTTTAGAACCTTTGCACCGGCCCTTGACGTCGCAGTATATGCGCGTATAGTCGTATCCACTGTGCAATTGACGACTTTCTTTGTTCCCAACACCACTTTGTCTTGCGAATCAACAAACCTTGGGAAAGCCCGTTTCTCTAGCGTATAACACAGGTCCCTTGTGTTCGCAAATGTACTAGGTAAAAAGTGGGAGAACGCTGCCAATCCCAAAACCGTTGGAGCCACAAATCGCATGGCAATCGACCGTTTCCTCGCAAAAACAGTACCAGTAAGACTTGCAACAACAATGGAAGCAAATCCCGGCAGTAGCTCCTCCCTGGGATCCGAATGAAGAGCTGCTATTGTCGAGGTTACCTTTCTTTCCTTAGTGTAATAAGCCTTAGTTACACCATCAACCTTGTCAGCAAGTAAATCAGATGTTTTCTTCAAGTTTCCTCTACACTGCCCAAAAAACGACATCAACCATTGTGGTGTCCTTACAGAGATACCCTCCATTATCTTGTTCTCTCCCAGGACATCTACAGCTGTTTTCGCCCGCCCTTCGTACTTATCCGATACTAGCATAACAGCCTCCTCGGCTGGCACAACACCCTCAGTCACAATATTGCACTCCCTGTAATAGTCTACTGGTGCCATACTTGATAGTTCACGCGGGGGTCACTGCTCTAGCCGCTTGAACTGTTATTCAGTCAAGTTGTTATGTACAACAAAAGCACTGATTGGCCAATACAGCCAAATTACACACGTGATAATCAGGTGACTGACAATCCTTTATAAATCAGTATCATTATCTCATTCATAATATAGAACACCACTACTAACAGCAAGTAACTAGAAAACTACAAATGCTCGCTCACTTCTGCTTGCTTAGATGACGGAAGATAGCATTACAGTCTTGGCTTCCTCAACTAGCTCCCGATACCTGTCGTCGTTCGCGTACTTGTTGCGCCCATTTATGTGCCACAATGCGACAGGAATACCCTTATCTACCTCCATATCTAGAGGCGGTTCAACAACACGAGAGCTGCTGCTCTCAGGCCCTGGCGGTTTACCACTGCTCCATGATTTCCAGAGGTTTAGTAGTCCCATTTAATCTGTTGTAAAAGTTATAAAAGTTACTATATCTTGTTCTTGACTTGTCAGTTCCCAGCTGAAAATGTCTGTTGATTCAAGAAAGATGGATGTAGTAGTGTGCCGCCAAGAAGGGGTTTTATATGTTGTAGATAAAGTTACTGAAGGTATATCATGATAACGTATTAAGGGGCAGTCCCTCGTTCTTAGGCGGAAAGGAAAGGGCAATCTAGAGGTGTTTAAGATCATCGAAAAAAACAAATTTCATAATTGATGACCCGCAGCTCGAAATGGGACATGGCCAAAAATGAAGACAATTGAACAACGACATATTATTATTATTATTTATTATTATTAATTAAGCATTAAAAATTATAGTTATCTTGAATGGAGAAATATAAGAACGGTCAAAAAGAATATCAAAAAAGAAAGTTAATATTAGAGCGTTAGTCGTTAGATGTTGAGCTTTCTAGTCACGATGACTGTTATCATGAGGATAAAGTCTCTTGAAGCCAGGATTCGAAGTCCTTAATCTCGGTAACAAAGTCATCCCAAGGTATCATAGACTCTGTCATCAGGGATGGCAGTGGTGAAACACCAAGGAGGGAGTAAACGGAAGCTGCAGAGTCTGAGCCCGAGTAAAAGTCAGAATCCAAGTCGTACTCGCAATAGTTCGCTCCAAATGATTGTTCTTTTTCTGTGGCGTTTTTAGCTTTTTGGGCGTCAGGCATGCAGTGATTGTACCTGATCTGCACAGGGTCTGTGGCATCCTTTTTTAAACCGGACCAGTTTGGCGTTTGGTTATGCAACATAAACATTAAGTCAGTAGTTGGCGGGGATAGTGTGTAAGTAAACAGCTTCTATACAGGATGAAGTTGCATACATGCCTTTTTATATACTGTTCCTGTCGTTAGCTGTCATGTTGCGACGGTGCCTCAAAAGAGAATGGGGTAGTCCGGAAGGTGCAGGCCGTCGGACCTGCGTTTCACGTGAAGTTGGAAAGTGAGTCTATAAAAAAGTTACGCCCACATATAACATAGGCGAAGGTTCATTTAAAACCCAGCTTCTTCAAGAAACCGCTAATTGTATGCTTGGATTTGGGAGGATCCACATAGCTTTCGCTTTTTACGCTGCTTTTCCGAGAAAGGGGGGTCTGATTAGGGAGGCCCAGCTTGCTGCCAGAATTCGAAGCTACAGGCAGCGGTCTTTTTCTTGCCTGGCTATTTACAAGTTGTACTTCCGAATCGTTTTTATGATCTTCCTCATCATCGAACTTTATATTACTTAGTAGTGACTTCACTTTGTAGATTTCAGGACCTGAAAAGTTAACTCTGGAAGAGCGGCGGCTGCTTCTTGATGAAGTGCTAAAAGAGCCTTTTGAGTTGATATAAGTAGGACAAGGTGGGATATAGCCTAGGGACTTGAACTGCTCACGATTTCTTTTAGTTTCTTGATCGTCTGGAAAATAATCTACGACCGATGTACTATCACGACTAGCGGATTGTGTATCTGAATACATATCAAAGTCCGGACTCTTTTCATTCGAGCATATCGTCTGCAAAAAATGTGGTTTAAATGTCTTTTCAATTAATGTATCCAGACGTTGTATCTGGGTACATATGGGCGTATTGTCTCTTGTATTTTGTTTTGCGGTAAGATGGACAGGTCTGATGAACTCATTCGCCACAATTGCCGTTGGGACGGGAAGGTGCCTGACAATAAAATTAGGCAGCTTGACATGCGCATTCCTTAATTTAGCCGTGAGATTTGTTGAGACAGTTGACACTAGCTGCAAGTCTGGCTTAAATACCGATATTGCGCGCGCAATGGAAGTGGTCCTATTACTATGTTTAACAAACTCAACGGTGATTTTCAGTATCTTGTCTTTACAAATGCTTGCATAATAGTCTCTGACTGAGAGGCACTTTGCCATTGCAAGTTCATCTGTTTCAAGCACAGAAAGCGCAATACGTTCGTCATCAACGCATGAATCAGTTTTTGCCGACTTTGCCACTGAACCAGGTTGACATGGTGTCAGCTGGTAATGCTGCAGATTCGATATAGACGATTTCTGCGGCTTTGCAGACATGGAGATTTGCTCCTCGTAATCGGGGAGGGTAGCCATGATAACCAAATGGTCACCATCACGTGCAAGCTGGTAAGCATACCAGTCCACCGAAGACCATGTATGCTGCCTTCCGCTGATGAAGCACATGACAGTTCGTAGGGCATCAACCGAAAACTTAGCATTGGCACTGACAAATTTGCTGTAATCTTCATGAACTTTGGTGCAGCTCACAGCATTATAGGTCACGCAAGAGCGCGAACGATACATAGACGGAATTATAGGGTTATCAGGCCTCTGCTTTGCCGAACCTTTGTATGGCTCTTCACCTATGAACAGCTTATTTTGCTGTGAAAAATCAAACTGGCCAAGATCATGGGGGCTTCGCGCATGCATGCCCCTTTCGAGCTCCGCCAGTTCCTTGTCGGTCATTTCAGCATATGACTTTCTCCTGGCCTTGGTTGTTGGCGGCTTCTTGGATGACGGCACTTCCCCCTTGGGGCTTGTCTTTTTCAAGAGTCTATCTTCAAGTTCGTGTAGGTTCGAGAACCCCGCAGTAGTATAGCCTTGGTGCGACGATGCGTTGTCCTCAGTATTAGATCTTGTAATAACGTCGATTTCGTGCTCTATCCGAGTGTCAATCTTGCTTATATCGAACTCTGCAATTTCCTGCTCCGGTTTCTTAGCCTTTAAAATCGTAACCTTCGGAGGTGGGGGCAACTTCCCCCCATTATTGGAACACGTCTCAGAAATACTCCTCGAGGGAGACGGTGAGGGGTAAATAGACCTGCGCGTCCCCGGCATGGGAGCGTTATCAAACGTGTACTTATAAGCTTCCTGCACTTGCTGCTCGGACGTTGACATATAGCCTAAGCTGAGATTTAAGCGAGCTTTCCTCCTGGTACCAGACCCAAATGAATCACTGTTATGCACCTCCGATGTGTCGACGTATAATGGGTTAAACTGAGGTGGAATATGGATGAAGGGTGAACTATACTCGAGCTGTAAAGACTGTTTCCTCATCTTTGCTACCTGCCTATCCACGAGATCCGGCGACAAATCTTGAAATGAGACATGATTATAGTACGGGGACGCAGAATCTGCCATGATTACTGGCTCGCTCCTCAAGATAGTGTTCGCTTAATAAGATGATTATCGCTTACAGTCCTGGCCTTTGGCTGACCTTTATAATACTAGCAATACGAACTTTATTACCCTTTCAAAGTCTAAAGGCCGGGTAACATAAGGTAGGGCGATTACCAGCGGTGTGGCGGTGCATAATACCCCCCCTAAGGGGTAAAGGGTGAGAGGATGAAAGAAGTAATAAGACCATTTCATATACCATCAGGTATATGGTTTTTCAACCCGAAGGTATTAAAACTTGGTAGATAAATGAGCAAGGAGATAGTACCATTGCAAGATCTGATATCAAGGTACCGTATTCCCGTAGAGGTGCAGGAGCTCTTTCAACTCAACAATGGAAATGTACAAGCAGTAGACAGATCAGTGTTTGAGAGAATTAAACGCCAGGCGGTTAACAATAAGCGCGTTCACCCCACGATCCCAGAATTTAGGATGATCCAGCCACTCTGCAAAAAGCCACGACTAGAGCCAGATGTATCTATAGACAGCCAAGCCACACTGTCGTCATTGGAACATTGTCGTGTGCGATCGGCTGGACTCAGCACCCTTACATCAGCAGGAAGTATCCTACATAGCGAAGTTCCTGATGTCTCCAAAGGTGGATCTCATGGGTCTATCCTACAGAGTGAACTTTGTCTACAGCAAGATTCTTTATTATTGAATAGCGAACTATCTCTCCCGTATATAATTGATTCTGAACCGGATGGTATTGGGCGAAATAGTTCGCCGCCGGCGGCCGAGGACTTCATAAGGAGCAGTTAATAAGCAACAAAACAAAGAAAGTTGAGGATAGTACGTATGCGAGGGAGCATATATATACACTCATTAAACAATATAAGATGGCTAAGTAGTACAACACGCGGTGTTGGCAACATTAGTTGATTTGTTTGCCCCAATTACTTGTTTGCAGTAGGTGGAAGGGGTATAACATGTTGTTAACAGTTACAGCGCAGAAGCATTTGGTGGGATATTTTGAAATAATACATTAGTAAATAACAATATAGATAGCCAGTGAATTAGCTGTCCATTGTCAACATTTTTTTCTTTACCTGTAGCAATTCATCTTTTACTGAATCTCTCTCTTGTTTGACGATAAATAATTCTGCCTTAAGATCCTTGATTCTCAAGTTGTAGTGAGCTTCGTTCAGAGACGAGATGGTATCATCTGGAGAAGTAGCACCAAATTTGCTACGTGCATCCATTGATGGAGAGAGAGTAAAATCTTCGACCTGCTCTTTCAAGAGCATATTTTCTTGTCTTAGCTTGTCTAGTTCGCTACGTGACAGTTCCAGGGCTTTGCTGGCATTGTTCACGGAGCTCAGGCTTGATTTATAGTTTTCCTCAAGGCGAGAAAGTTCTTTTTCCTTGGTCGCGAGATTTGCACGAAGAGCATCAAGATCTTCCTTCTGTTCCTGCAACTCGCTTAGCTGGGAACGTAGGTCATTAATGATTGCTTTGTGCTTCTTAAGGGCATCGCCACTTTCGTTACTTTCCAAGGATGCAACGTTTGCACCTTCGGACTTCCAGCGACAGAGCAAGTCTTGCATAATATCGGAGTGGGTTTTAATATCTGCGTGCAGTTGTCCATTGGCCTTTTTAACTTCTTCCCTCAGCGCTTCATTTTCCTTCTGAAGAACATCATAGTGTTGCTGCAAAGTCTCATATTTTTCCTTGTAGTTTTCGGCATCTTTCAATGAATTGATGTATTCTGCTTGCGATTGAATTACAGCGTTTAACTTCTCTACATCTAGGAATTTGCCGTTAAGGAGCTTTTCCAATTCATTAATTCTGTTGGTATAAACACTGTTATCGGCCTTCAAGACATCAATATCTGTTTCCAATCTTTGGATCTTAACATCTGATGCAACTGGTCCGCCGTTCAGATGCTTACCGTTGGCTTGCATGGTTTGCTTCATTTTTAAATTTTCAGCTTCCAACTCGCGGATCCTCTTGCTTGCCTCTGTTGCGCTTTGTTCTGTATGTTGCTTCAAAAGTGTTAGATCTTTGAGTAGCTGCGCTACAGTATCCGCAGAAGCAAGGGGGCCGCTTGTAGGGGGATATTCCTTGCTAATTTGGGAATTGCTAGTCACGGAGGATGATCTTTTTACAGCAGCAGTTGGGGAAGTGTTGTATTTCTGAGTGGCGGGCTTCTTATCCTCACGTACAGTTTCATTTGCTAAAGTTCCCTTACTGACCGGAGAGACAGTACTATCTATTTTGGGCTTTGAGTTATCTTCCTCAGATGGCTTCTTCGACAATTTAGAAGAATCTGTGGATGTTACTGTCTTACCTTTATCATCTGCTCGAACAGATGCTTGAAGGAGAGTATCCTCATTTGCTAGGGGACTTCCCTTCTCCTTTAAAGGAGCCAGCGTAGATGAATAACTTTTGGAGCTAGGATCGTGGCGCTCCTTACTCGAGACAGATCTAACAGAAGAAAAATCAGGACTTTCACCCGTAGGGTATTTTGTATTTCGTACATCCTCAGGCTCGCTCTTCACTCCTGATGTTGTATCGGGTGTCTGTGCATTGCCAACAGGCCCTTTGAGTACCGGTAGCTGCTCTGTAGAACTTCTTACAGGTGTTTCATTGTCAATGGAAACTACAGAATCGTTATACTCTGCCGACAATGCAGAAGTCTTTTCTATTGGCTTGTTTTCAGATACTCTTGTTATTTTAGGCAGGCCGGATGCCGCCAGCCTATCAATCTCGTTAGGTATGTTTTCTGCACTTTCCACACCACTTAATGATTCCATTGGGTTTAAAGCATCCGGATTAAAACTTCCTGGCAGGTCTGAGGGAAGATCTTCATCAGTTGCAAGTAGGGCGTCCTTTTTTTCGAGTCTAGATAAACATAAAGTACCCACAGATTCCCTCTTCACTTCTTCCTTTGAAGGTGAATTTCCAACCATTGCAACGCCCAACTCACCTTCGTAATCCTCACTTAAATCGCTACCACGTGCACGTTTACCAGTCTCTGAAGAGGTGGGGTAGTGCATGGAAGCAACAGCAGGAGAAGGTATGTTGCTAAACTCATTACTGATATTTGGAATTGGGGACTTTGGCTTTTGCGTAGGCTTTTGTAACTGTGCTTTTGACATATCAGAAGGCTGCACCGCATCGTTACCTGCCTTTGGTGACTGCTCTGTAATGGCGCGAGAGGGTTGCACAGGGGGTTGGTACGAAGGTGGGGGCGGATGTAAGCCATGAGCATTTAATTGTTGTGGAGGAGTTTTTTGGGCATGGCTAATCGATGGAGTCTGAGGCTGTAATGCAGCCTGTACATTTTGCGGTTGTTTGAAATGCTCAACTTTTTCAGAAACAGGAGTTGCTTGGTTCTTCTGTAGATCTTGTTGGTGCTGCTGTGCTACATTTGACGGATGTTGGTGTTCTTCTTGTGGACGCTTAAATTGATCATTCTGAGGATTACTGTCATTTACATCCTTATATGGTGAAATACCATTAGCTGGGATTTGCTGATGCTTACCACCCACTGCTGGCGGGTTAGGAACTGTACTGTTTCCTGCAGCAGCATGGTATGCACCTAGTATGCTGCTGTTGGCACCTGCTTGGTTGTTAATGTCCTGCAGGGTGGAGATTTTTCCACCTTCGAAGATCCCTGGACAGTATTCTTCAAGATTTGACAAATCTAAAGTGTAAAGAATTGTACCAGCGCCCATATCATGATCAGATGCTATAAAATCTGTTTCACGAGGACGAGCATAATCAAACTTATCACCTCCCATAATCAACAATTTCTTGTTGGCTAACAATGTCACAGAATGCCCTGAGCGGGGTGAAGGAATCATATGTATTAACCTTGGCAATTTGAACCACTTGAAGCTTCTAAAGTTGAAAAAATACACGTCCTGTGAGTAGTTATCCTGGTCATCCTTTCCACCAACCACACACATTAAGTCCTTGTACAAAACAGCAGCATGCTCTTGCAACGGAGGAGGCTTATTACCTTTTGTTTCTACTACCGCCCAGTCATTAATTGCAGGGTCATACATAAATATCTCATCAACTAACCCTTGAGGAGTATCCCCACCAAAAACCCAAAGTTTATGATCGTACGAAATCATTGTATGGTTAGTTAGCGGTGGTGGAACAAAGCTAACCGGCTTCAAGAACTGCCAATGGGAATCTGGCCTCCTGAAACTCGAAAGATCATATACTGCCAAATCATTGAAATAGGTGTCATCGAACTGACCTCCGAAGACATAAAGTTTCGTTTTCATTTGACTCGTAGCAATAATACTTATCTTGTGTCCATACCGCCCCAGTGGACGTTGGCCAACGGGATGAGGGATTGTCCACTTGTGCGAGTTGATGTTGAATAAATAGACATCATCATCCATCAATCCTTCACTATTAACCTTATGTGTATCGCCCCCAAATATAACAAATGCATTCCCACATAGTGTAGAAGCATGCCCCACCCGCGGTGGAGGCGTTGTATCAGTAATACCCACTGTTTTGGATGTAAATCTACTTCCATTGTCATGCGATGTGATTATCCACGTATCCCCATATACGCTCTGATCATGTAAACCCCCGATCACAAATACTTCATCGCAATCGGATGCGTATGAACTCGCGACATGTCTGTAGCGCGGAAAGGGTGACTGAGTTAACTTAACCCTATTCCATGGACTCTCATTTTTTCCTCGAGGAACTACCGAAGCTACTTTACCTTGTTGTTGGGCCTGTTGTGCTTGATTCGGCAGTTTTCCATCGCTATATTGATCTCCTACTGCAGAACTTCGATAGTGACCTGTCTTCTCTTCAACTATCACTGGTACCCCCCTAGCACCACGTACTCCATGTGAATCAAATGTCTTTCCTTGAACCTCTTCTCCGCTACTAATCTTTCGACCAGTTGCCTTCCCATTACCGCCACTGCCCATCTGCGTCGTCATCGATTGCCCTGCCCTCGGGCTTCCATCTGAATGAACCGACTTGTGGGACGATGTCTGTGGAGAAGGTGTCTTATCCTTTGAATGCTTCTTCCCAAACTTGAAAGGAGCCATTTCCTGATAAAATACTCTCGGTCTTACTCTATGTAGCGTTGAATTGGTAGCTAGTTTGTTTCCAGGGTTGCTGTTTTTAAAGGGGGACACATCGTAAATTTTCATAGTCGGAAAGCAGAAATTTAGAACGTCCCAGATAACGTAAGCGGCGATACTCGCCAGCCAACTAAAAGCAAATAAAGCAAACTTCTATAGTTTCCAATAGAGCTTGTTCTCGCAAAGCAATTGAAATTGCAATCATGATACAGAACGACATATGTCAACGGGACAAGAAAAATGATTACTCGAATGAGACGTATAATTTGTTGAATAATGGTGGCGCCAAAAACAAACAAGAGATGATCACAAGCAGCGTAAGCCACAGACAGAACAAAGTTACACGAATGGAGCTATCGAGCAGTGGGATTTCGGGAAAAGGTTCAGATGCAGATAGCAGCTACGGAAGTGAACATAATAGCCATCTGCTTACTAAACCAGAACGAGCGGCCAACGTTGCAGAGCTAGGACAAGGTGTTCGTAGGGCGAATTCGATGTTGCTATCAGCTGGAGGGACAGGGCCTAAGCGCAGTAACTCCTCGATAAAAAGAAGGTCACTAATACAGTCCATAATACGGCCTGGAGAGGTTTCAACTTACGGCAACAACACCCATCTGCAATATACTCAAGGGGAAACCCAAAGTAGTAATGGCGCAGTAACGCCAAAGCGAAATACGCAACGAAGTGTTTCGTTGCTGTCTTCTAGGCCATCAGTAAGTAGTGCAGCATCGGCGGTATCTGAGGATGAAGCTCTTACTGAGGTATCTTCTTTGTTACAGACTTTAGCCACAAAAGAGTTGGAAGTTCTAGAACAACGAAAAACAGTTGATGAAGTAAGGCAACGCCTAAATGCAGAGGAGCAGTTACTAGGTGTCCGTACTCGGGAGCTAGAGAATCTTAAGAAAAAGGTATCACGAATACTTGACCCTAGTACAAGGGCTTCTTTGCATGGTGTTCAGGGAGTGAATGCTCCAACAACGACGGCACGCGCAGGGCAAAGACAGCAGCAGCGCTACCGTGCAGGAACCGTAAGTAACTCCAGTACTGATCGTAGTGGCACTGACGGGGCTCATTTGCTTGGGCGCAGGAATAGCATTGCAGATACAAAAATGGCAAAAACAACCAAGCACGAAACAGTATGGTCTAAATCGCTTTCGCTTCTTAACGAGTTTGATCAATTGTTGCAAGAAGGCCTCGAAAAGAAATTTGGGCTTGAAGACTTAATCACATCTCCTTCCTCAGCCGGCGCAAAGTCGCCTAATTGTGATGAGGTATCTGAAGAGAAAAGTTTTGGCTTATGGGGCCTCGTGCAGGACTTCAAGACAGGCCTATTAGGCTTCGGTGAAAGTCCTACTCCCACGGAGCACTCTCCATTGCATATAGACAAGCAGCACAGTGAGCTATGCATGGGTGATAAATCCCCGTCAAGAAGGTGTTATCTACAAGAAGGCTCCCCCAGGCGCCAGAGGTATCTTTCCAGCCGGAGAGAACGTATAAGTAACCATGCTAGCCCCATCGAAGAACTAGCATCTGTACCGGAGTCATCGCCTGCACCCCGCGAACGCCAGCAGCAAAATTACGAAAGAACTGACGTCAGAAAACGAGGGAAGTTACCGACGGACACGGACCTCATCGAGATGCAAGAATATGTATGACATTACTCACATTCTACTTGTATTACGTACGTATATAGACACGAACCATTTGAAACCTACTATTAATTAAAACCTTGTCATTTTTTCATCACTGCTTTGGCCAATCCAACCTAGGCAAAGCTACTGTAAAACACGGAATGCAGCCTCTGTGGAAGACAATCCAGAGAGGTCATCGATGCGGTCCATGAGATCTCCCATTTGTGTGCTCAACGATTTATCATCCGGTGATAATGTAATCTTGTCAGCCACAGGCCAATGTTCTTCTCCCACTGTCTTGCCATCAACCAAGGAGTACATAGAGCTGTAGGTATCATTTTCTTGCTTGCGTAATGTGACATCGCCATCACTAACCTGCCTCATAAGTGCTAGAAACTTAGAGCTGCGGAACTTCTTTTCATGCATAGGAGAAGAAAGTGTCGAATAGATAGACGTAGCAGCCTTCTGAAACGACATCTGCTTCTCGTCGAAGTAGTCAATCGGCCCTTGTTCATGGTCAGCTACTGTAGTCTCCGCTACCGCCGGCTGAGTCGACTGCTCTAGGTCCTTTTCTAATGCATCAAATTCCTGCTCCAAGTAATTCTCAAAATGCTGTTGTACGTTCTGCTGCTGCCTACTGGCATATGAAATAGCAGCAGGAACCCGCGTACCCACTGTAAATGCATGCCCTGTCCTTACGTTTGTAGTTAAACTACTATGCTGGCGCTCGTACTGAGCGTACATTTGCTTGTAATCCCCCTGGAACTCCATGGGATCATCCACTTTCATCCGCTGGAACTGCTGTAGCCACTGAAGAGATAATGGAGATTCCTGCGCACCCCTGTGCAACCCATTATCCCCACCAACCACGCGTTGAGGTTCCGATATTTTCATATACTGGTTTTCATTATTGACAACTCCATGTCGATGTGCATCATCAATATCCAAGCGTTGGCTATTTTGCAAACTTCTAATTGCACCGAGGCCGCCATTTACTCCGCTTGCGCCTGGAATCTGCCCTAAAGACTGTCTACTTCCATCTGATTTTACAATGAACTGCTGCAAAGCATTGCCTTGACACATAGACATCTTGGTAGCACACTCTTATTCCCCTGAGGTACTTGCCCGTTCTTTTTTAAGTGGTAGGCTGGACCATGCTCTTGTTCCGCCTTTTATACTATATATATTTGTATACTGCGAAAAGTGGTATGGCAATCGGCATTAAGACACTTTCAAAAACTGAGTAAAAAACTTCAAAATTTTCTTTTCATTTTTCGTTCCTTCGGTCCGGGCCGTCCAGCTCTGCCGGTGGCTCAAGCGATGATTCTTGGTAGTCAACATCCATACACCACGGAAACCGTTATTTAAAGATGCCCGGGATATTATGTCCTTGGCAGAGCCATCCTATTGGCTGCTTTAGATTTCTCGAAGCATCAATGACTCTACTATCCTCAAGCACACGTACTACATCAGCTAGGTCGTAGCCCCTCTCCAAACCGCGCTCAATGGCTTTGCATAAGACCTTCCTTCTATGGAAGCGCTTGTTTACGGCAGGATCTCTCCGCCAACTTGTTTGGTACATCAACTCCATATCCTTCAAGGAGGGTTGACCATTGTAGCCCTCTGTGTATTCCTTCCAAATATCCATAACAGATTGAGGGGAGTTTAAGAACTCAAACTTGCCAACATAAACTTTGCGTTTTTTCTTCATACCACGGTGGGTGTAGTATTGTTCTTCCTTTAGATTGATCTCGGGGCGCGCAGAAGAGACAGAGGAGACATCTGGCGAGTCGGAAGAAGGGCGCAGTTGTTGTTCATGGCTCTGCTGGGAGACGTCTTCATGAGTTGTGTGTGGATGCTGGGCGGATAGATGTGGAGAAGGGTTTTCCGAGGGATGTTGAATGGAGGCGGATGTAGCAGTGGTGTGGTCGCGAGAATCGGTTGTAGCTGTTGCGAGGGCGCGGTGGTGGGTTGGTGGATCGAGTGAAGACAGCTCACTGTCGCCAAAAGCGTAGTCCTTCTGAATAGCCGCGGCATCACGCGCATGTTTGTTCTGGAGATGAGTGGCAGCGACGCCTGCATCGCTAACATGGCCATTTCCCTTGGGGCCGTTAGATATAATGAACTTATGCTCCATGGAATCTTTGCTGTGTTTTCGGAATGTAGATCTTCTGGACGCAAGTGAAATAGCAGTAGCAACAGCGGAGGATTCGTTAGCATGCATTGTATTATCATCGGGTGACGCCTGAGGGGGGATAAACTCGCCAAGCAGTGCGTCTACACTGGTGATTTCTCTGTTTCGCTGGTTGTGGAGCTGTTGGTGGTGTTGTTGCGCCTGTTGCGGCGCCTGTTGTTGCTGTTGTTGCGCCGTCTGCTGTTGCTGCTGCTGCTGTGTTTGTTGCTGTTGTTGCTGTTGCTGTTGCTGTTGTTGCTGTTGCTGTTGCTGTTGCTGTACCTGTCTTTGGCCTGATAGATCAGATCTTTGGGGATGTGTTTGCTCTTGTTGGTCTTGTTGTTGGTGTCGCTGCATAGACATCATGCTACTGCTAGTAGATTGCATCGCATTGAGGGATGCCGAGGTTGTAATGATTCCATCAAGTGAACCTCCCAATTTATCGCGCAGAATACCTGCATAACGGTATTGGTCGTTTAACATTGTGCTCACAACATCTGTAAGTGCACTTATTTGTTGTTGTTGTGCGTTAATGACAAGATCGTATTTGTTAAAATGATGGTCGAGCTTTGCACTGAAGGTCTGAAAGAGCCTTTCATACATAGATATCTGTCGTTCCAGGTCCAAGACACGCCTTTCAAGACTTTCCATATTGTCCTGCATCTCTAAAGTCCCAAATTGCTTCTTGGAGCGTGGTTGCAGCTTTGTTGATCTTCTATATATCTTAGGTAGTTCTTGCGATTTTCCATGTGTAGTATGAGCTGAGCTTTACGGCCTTAAATTGAAAAAAATTAAAGCTACAGTCCGGGTGAAACATGATATACAATGAGCCAGAAGAACACGCATAATGCCCGGAAGGACCCTGAGAACACCAAGCAATAACAAAAAGTAGCGGATATTAGTTAGTAGTACATAGATACATAACTGCCTTGAACAGAAAACAAAATCACTGTAGCCAGTCACTACATCTCCACAATATTCGCTCTACATAATAGCAACCAAAGCAGCACCAACAACAGCACCGAAACCAGCAGCCTTCATAGACGACGCGCCGCCCTGGTAGGGTGTAACTGAAGCAAGAGTAGAAATAGATGAGTTTGATCTGTCTGAGTAGATAGATTGAGGCAATAACTTAGTAGCAACACCTGAGCTAGCTTTAGGAGTAGCAGAATAAAAATTACCACTAGAAGAGTTTAGGTAGCGAGTAGCTGTGACATCAACATAGGCAGTAGCCTCTTGGTTGGACTCACTAGAAACAATTCCCTGAGAGAATGAAGAGATGAAGCTAACTCTGCTAGAGCTAGAGGAAGGAACGGAGCAAGTTGTACATGAAGCAATTTGGGAAGCATTGCTTGCAATCACAGAGGTAGCGTTGTAAGAAATAGATGTGAAAACAGAACTAACTTCTGCAGAGAGGGCTGTGTGTGGAGCATCAGAAGAAACAGAGCTGGCTTCAGTAGTACATTTGGTGCATTGCACAGATATGGAGGTAGATTTAATCTCTGAGGAATAAATAGTGGTGTATGAACCAGTGCCGTTCACAGTAGATGCAATGGTAGTTGTCCCAGAGACGGAACTTTCTTGTGTAGAAGAAGAACATCCAGCACATAAGGTTCTCGTCGAGGCCAATCTAGTTTTCTCGGAACAAGGAACATCTGAGAAGTGAGAAACGATACATGTTTCTGCGGTGGTGTTGTATTTAGGTGGAACGGGTGACGCGGAGGAAGCTGGCACAGAGGTAACAAAAATCACTGTGGAAGCGTTAGTAGCGTCGGAAGCAAAGGAAGCAACGGAAGAAGCAATGCTGGTAGTCGTAGGAGAAGATGGTGGAGACGAAACAGATGGCATTGAACTAGCAATTTGTGAAAAGGAGTGCATCTTGGAAGACTCAGCAGAGTGAGAAGCAGCGATGGTCTCTGCATGGGCGGATGGTGGAGAAGAAACAGATAATGGGGACGAAGCGGAGTAAACAGGTGAAACTAATAAGCTAGAGTGAGAGTGTTGGTGCGTATAAGAGGGTGCATGTGTACGTTCGCTGGCAGCAGGGGTTTCAGTAGCAGGTGGGTAGATTCCTGTGAGTATCTCTCCAATAGGGCAACGAACAACGGCCTGGCCACCAGAAGTGATATTAACTTGACTAGCAGGGTGGCAACTCTTGGTACCACAGTTTGTAACAGTGACCGTTTCAGTGATGTCTTCAACGATGGTAACAACATTTGCATGAACGGTGGCTATCAAGGCCATTAAAGGAGTGACTAGAGTGAACAGCATATTATAATATATTATTGGATTAAAACGAATGGACTGGTTATGCCTGCTTGTAGGAAGCCTAGAAAAGCTGATTGAGTAGTATTTCGCCAATGTGACGATATTTATACTTTTATAATCCACAGAAATGCCAACGTTCTACATGAAGCAGTAAGCTGCAAAGTAGAATAAACTTCGAGCAGTCCTTACCATCCTATCGGCTCTGCTAGAACTAGATG
The DNA here is from genome assembly GCA_000710315.1 of Eremothecium coryli CBS 5749. Lineage (NCBI taxonomy): Eukaryota > Fungi > Ascomycota > Saccharomycetes > Saccharomycetales > Saccharomycetaceae > Eremothecium > Eremothecium coryli. Next base: position 948,722 of record AZAH01000004.1, read on the forward strand.
TTCCTTCAATGATAATTTACCTGCGTTCGCCAAACTGACCATGTTTACTTCATTGTGATGACAAACATCACGATATCCAACACGACACCTAAATGCAACCATTTCTTCGTGGTGTCAACATTAAAACGCCTTCGCCCGCACTCGTGTCGCCGTTTTTTCCACACGCGAGAAGAGAATAAGTGAGGCAGGTACGTTAGCATAACTGTAAATGACAGTATCGAATCGCACTATTTTCTGGCTACCCCCAATTTTTTTTATGCTCTAGGTCACTTTCTGAATTTCCTAACGCTGCATTTTCACCAAGCTCATAATTATATCTCAAGTTATTTCTTGCACAAATGCCAACAGTTCTCTATAGCCTGCAAATTGCTCTGGGGGTAAATTTATATAGCGATTAGCGGCTATAGGATTCTTACCAGGTAGATCTGTTGCATTCCTATGTTTACAAAAGCGCTCCATAAACTGCGGCAAGTCCTGATTATTCTGGTTGTTAGGAGAGTAATGATTGTCAAATAATCCAATGTCTTCAGAAAACTCTTTCAATTTGGCAAGTTCCTCGCTCAAAGTGTTAGCATTGTTGACACTTTTTTCAGGCATAACACGCCGAAAATTCAATGCCTTCGAATTAGGTTGTCTGTGACCTTGTGATGTATGGTTTCCACTTTCGCTTGCAGGCTGTAAAACTCTTGTATCATTATTGGATAACGATTTGCGCGAAAGAGAAGATATAGGGCTGCGATGTTCTTCCCCAAAGTGTATGCAGGACTTCGTAAAATCAATCTTAAAATAGACCTGTGCGGATGATGGTGTGGAGCTTTGCATTAGCATAGCAAGCAATTGGTCATGGGTAACTTGCCGAGTGCCGATGGATAGGCACTGCTGTACATCGGCAATTGCAATGCATGTATACAACGGAGCAATCTCATTCCATAACATACGTTCACGTGCAAGCTGGCAAAGCTTATCCACAAGAGGGCCTAGCGGGATTTTGAAACGATCCAGGTGATGCAGTGAGCTTGCAAAAGCAGGGATATTAAGGATCTTGAAATTGTAATAAATTTCCTGGAGTTGTGAGACAATTGCAGAATCATTAAATATTTTTATCTGCTCATGCTCAAAGGGATCGACATCGCTATCGTTTTTAGGACACAGGTTCCACAGAATAGCATCGACCAAGATAAACCCACAAAGATTTAATTCTCTAAATTTACGGTTTTTTGCTCCCATTTCCTCCAGGTGCTGGAAACATTCCCAAAAGTGCTGACGCAGAGACGAATAGCATTGATAGTGTATGTCAAGTATGGAGAAACCAAACTGTAAAATTGACATAGTCCTTGGATACTGAGAAATTGATAGTGACTTCTTGACGGCATTTTGCGCCTGATTGACTAAATCCTCAAACACACTAAGTGGGACTGCACCTTTCTCCAAGAATTCGAAGATGTAGCATTCGATGTGTAACAACAGTGATTCCGCTGCAAAGTGTATCCCACGGAAAAGGTCATGTATACTATCTGTTACTGTTCCTTGATCTAAGCGCTCCTTCAAGACTCTGTTTTCAATGTCCAATTGCTGCACTAACGATTGCAAACTACTGTTTATTATAGGATACCCCTTTATAATGCGAAGTAAGTTTAAATGGAACGCTACCACCTTCACATCAATGCCAAAATCTTCATCGAAAATGAAAGCTCTATTACTATTTGGTGTAATCTTTCGTAAAACGCCCTCCAAGGATTTATTCACATACGAGGCTCCAAGTATATGCTGTCTACTGAAACCGTACTCCACTACTTGACGGAAGCTTGCTTCCACCTCTTCAAATTGCTTATGTGTGCTATAAAAGCACTTAAAATAACGGGATTTAACCACTTGTTTCATAGCCTTGAACTCCAGTGCGACATCAGCATCTCGGATAACTACCTCGAAGAGCTCTATCCCCTCTGAAAATCTATTAGCCTCTTTCAATGCCTTCCCTAAAACGTACAGATCTTTAGTGTTGGTTGATAGATTGTGACTTGGCTCAGACTTATTAGATATTTCCTCGCCCTCAAAAGTACCCTCCTCTTCTTCATATATACCCATTTCTTCGTCACTATCATTTTGTATTTCAGTGTATTCCATTTCTCCATCCTCAGACAACATGAAGTCATCGTAATTACTATCCTTCGTTTCACCCATTGTAAGTATCAGGACTAAAAGATGGAGTTACCTAGCACTTCAATCTCCCCGATTACTAAGTTCACTTTTCCATTCCACCTCAAAGCAATAGGCTGCACCTTGCACTTAAAGTACCGGTAACAATTAACAAAAAAACTCACTCCCTAGATAGCCCCCATAAAACTTTAAGATACAAAACGCAATCGACAGTAGTGGAGACATCTAACAATCGGTAAAAAAATGTTGTCGTGCTTGAAGGCTAAATCATTTGGTGCTAACATCCTCGCAGTTCGTGCTCTCTCCTCTACACCCCGTCTTCTTTTTGGCGCCGGTTCAAGCATTCCTACCGGTCTACAAGGAATCCATGAAAATTCACCCGGTAATACAGTGGACATTGGAAAAGAAGTTGCCAAGGGATCTTTCATAGTCGTTGGGCTACCCGCTGCCTTCTCTCCTGCCTGTTCGGCCACCCATGTGCCAGGCTACATCAAACATTTGGATCAATTCAAGGCCAAGGGGGTCTCGCAGATCCTTGTGACAACAGTAAATGACTCCTTCGTAACCAAAGCTTGGTCGGAACAACTCAACTGTCCCGCTGATGTTAGAATCCTAGCAGATACTCAAGGTGAATTTGCGAGGGCGGCTGGGCATGTGTTAGACGGGGAAGCTATCTTTGGAAACAAGAGATCTACTCGCTATGCCGCCATTGTGAAAGATGGCAAAGTTATCAAGGAGTTTGTGGAACCTGATAAGATCGGAGTGTCTGTTTCATCCGCAGAATCTGTTTTAAAAGCACTTTGAGAACTAGGGCGCTAAACTCGGGCCCATTTTACTGATAGTATGACGAAGCAATCGTATCAGGGTGTTCATAGCACCTTGAGAACTAGGTCACTAAACTCGGGCCCATTTTACTGATAATATGACGAAACAATCATATCAGCGTGTTGCTAACACGTTAAAACATACATGTATATTTTATGCACTTATAGCCACCACCATATAGCAGGATATCGTTGTTCTAACTGATTTACAATGTCCTCTGCTCATGCCAATAGTCATGTGACTATCACGTTGTCTCTTAACTGACTGACCATTGTATGACTGTTGTGAATGTATGGGTGGTTCGTGTCTTTTTTTTCTGGAATTTTTTCTGTTAGACTCTTCGAAAAACGCACTCAGGCGTTTCATTAAAAAACATATATTCTCATCACCAACAGCTTTAACACTTTCACACTCCTCACAGAAGGTCAAAGCAAAAATGGGTATCGATCACGCTAACAAGCAACACAAGAGATCTGGTCACAGAACCGCACCAAAGTCCGACAACGTCTACTTGAAGTTGTTGGTCAAGTTGTACTCTTTCTTGGCTCGTATGTCAACTTTTCCAATTCCATGAATAAAGATAGGATATAAAGAATGAAGGTTGCTCTCACTTATGGCGTCATAAGTTTCGCCCAAACTATGAAACAGGATCTGGCGGCGGCTGGCTCTGCGATTGTTTCGGGTTCTGCGAGTATTGACACGATCAATGCGATTCATTTTCACTTAGCTGAAAAACAAGTGAGCAGAATCTTATACTTTAACTTCGTCTTCTCCTACTTTGCGCTAGTTACTAACAATATATGTCTACAGGTCGTACTGACGCTCCATTCAACAAGGTCATCTTGAGATCTTTGTTCTTGTCCAAGATCAACAGACCACCAGTCTCTATCTCTTCCATCGGTAGAGCTTTGAAGCAAGAGGGTGCTGCTAACAAGACCATCGTTGTTGTTGGTACTGTTACTGCTGACTCCAGATTGCTTGAGTTCCCAAAGGCAACTGTTGCTGCTTTGAGATTCACTGCTGGTGCCAGAGCCACCATCTTGAAGGCTGGTGGTGAGGCTATCACCTTGGACCAATTGGCTGTCAGAGCACCAAAGGGTCAAAACACCTTGATCGTTAGAGGTCCAAGAAAGAGCAGAGAGGCTGTCAGACACTTTGGCATGGGCCCACACAAGGGTAAGGCTCCAAAGGTTATGTCCAAGGGCAGAAAGTTCGAGAGAGCTAGAGGTAAGAGAAGATCTAGAGGCTTCAAGGTGTAAGTTAGCTGAAATTCAGTCCTTAACTTTTACCCTTTCTGGTTTTTTGGTTATTCATTGCTGTATAATATATAGTAATAATAATTGTTATCTTAAAGCTTATAGTCAATCATGTATATTAGAGGAATTAGATATTTACTCAACGGTACATGAAAGCTTACTCGCTAGAGACAAAGATGAGACTACATCGTTTCATATTTTGCAGCCTGTCACGGCAGCTCTTATATCTTCATTACTCTTGTCTTTGCATAACTTGGTTGGCTTTCTTGCCGCCTACCGTCGTAATTAATATGTGACTGTGCACCCATACATCTTTTTAATTTTTAATTTTTTTCTTACCGTCAGGAAGCTACAAGGGACAGAGGCTAGCACTTCTGCCTAGGCCGAGGAGGCTAGGCAGGAACTTCCTACCGCACCCCCCCGTCGCCCCCAGACTGTAGGCTGAGCCCTACCTGCCTAGCCTCGCTTTGTTCCCTATGGCCAGCACCTCACAACCAGTAGCAAGCCGCCTCACTGCAGTAGCTCATGGTGAACTTTTCGATTCTTAACAGAACGGAGACGAACAGTAGTCGTAAGAACACAGTAAAGAAGATCAATAAGTAAAAATGCCAGGTGTTTCAGTTAGGTACGTGCCATATTGTCAGTTAGAAGATACGATGTGATTGTAGAGGAAAGTGCAGAGACTAGTATACTCATATGTGCTATCCATTTTTTGCAAACTACTAGAAAGCTAGATACAAGGTGAGAAAAGAAGGCTAAATACGGGGTTGGTTGATTAGCCAGCTGAGTGGATATTGAGCGATCATCCGTTCAGTGGTCTTTGAGCATGTAAGGCTTAATCTGCTTAGCTTATATGGAGATATCTTAATAGTTTCTTCGCAGCATCCTGTTATCGCGCAAAGACCACCATTAGGGAATTCCCACAGCAACAGGAATAGCTCTCTTCCGGAGTACTCCCAGTCTCAGTCTGCAAGAACATCAGTATTCGCCTTTTTTCCATTTTTGGACGAGATTTACTAACATCTTCTTCTACAGAGACGTTCCAGCTCAAGAGTTCATCAACGCTTACGCTTCTTTCTTGCAAAGACAAGGTAAGTTGGAGGTTCCAGGTTACGTCGACATTGTGAAGACCTCTGCTGGTAACGAGTTGCCACCACAAGACGCTGAGGGATGGTTCTACAAGAGAGCTGCTTCTGTCGCCAGACACATCTACATGAGAAAGCAAGTCGGTGTCGGTAAGTTGAACAAATTGTACGGTGGTGCTAAGAACAGAGGTGTCAGACCACACAAGCACGTTGATGCTTCCGGTTCCATCAACAGAAAGGTTTTGCAAGCCTTGGAAAAGATTGGTGTCGTTGAAATCTCTCCAAAGGGTGGTAGAAGAATCTCCGAGAATGGTCAAAGAGATTTGGACCGTATCGCCGCTCAAACCTTGGAGGAAGACGACGAGTAAATAACTCGATCATAAAGTTTGTACTTTAAAGTATTCTCTCGTGTTTTACGTATAATAAGTATATCCTACTATCAACATTAGATAATTTACTTCATTCAAAGAACACACGCCTCAAAAAGAATATAAATCACTGCTATTCATGCGTTAATAGCTGAATATATAGGATTGTGATTTACTTACTCTTTTGTTTTGAGAGGAGCAAAAATGGTTCCTAGCGGGATCGAACCGCTGATCCCCGCGTTATTAGCACGGTGCCTTAACCAACTGGGCCAAGGAACCAAGAGATGTTAATTGCAACCTTTTTATGTACGTTATAAGCTCTTTGGCATGTGCCATTCTCACGATTAAGAGTCTGCTAGCAGATGACACTGGTAATTGTCTTGTATGATACATCATCATATGTCATCATGACTAGATACTCGAGGAGACCGATAATGGAGCTTGGAAAAACTATATAAGAGAGACATAACANCTAGATTAGAGAGTTGATCGCCTCTAGATCACTAGAGGGTAATCGATCTAGTTAAAGACTATATACTTAGTAACTAATCATCAAGTTCAGCTTTAGCAAGACTAGAAGAGCAGTTTAAGCTAGCACGTGACTCAGGCTGGATCCCCTCTGATAATTTTTGTCGTAGGAATCAGAAGTCGATGAGTCTAGACACAATCACATGGCAGATGCAGCAAAGATTGAGAGCAATACAGTGGGGTAGCCTATCAGAGACTCACGATTAAGAGTCTGATAGTGGATGGCATCTGTAATTGTCTTGTATGGTACATCATCCTATGTCATCATGACTAGATACTCGAGACCACTGATAATGGTACTTGAAAAACTATGTAAGAACAGAATAGCTAGATTTGAGAGTTGGTCACCTCTAGATCACTAGAAGGTAATCGATCTAGTTAAAGACTATATAACTAGTAACTAATCATCAAGTTCAGCTTTACTAACAGTTTAAGGATAAGTTCAAGACAGCACGTGACTCAGGCCCGGCGCCCTCTGACGATTTTTTCAAATATATCTGTCGTACCCGAACCCGTATGTTAATAATACAATACAATACTGCTCCTGATCGCATAGCCCACGTCGTACTACATGTATTGAGAATTGCACCTGTTTTCAATACTTATCGTTCCTGGTTAGCAAACTTAAATATATTTAAGTACTAGCAGTGGTCCCGGTGGAAGATCTCATATTAAGAGTTCCGACTTAATAATCCGTGAGTATCCTCGCATAGTATTAAGATTGTTTATGCTTAAGCGAATAATAGTGTAACAGGGGAGATTAGAGCATCTCAAGCAAATCAACCACATTTATAAAAGTACAAATTGAAAAATGGACAACAATAAAGATGCCGATGAGGCACTAGTATTTACAGCTGGTAAGTATACTAAGAAAGGAGGTATTAGTTCGCGTACAAACCAGACAGGCAATACATTAACTGATACTAATGTTTCTCTATCCGATTCTTCCGTTATTTTCGATGGTGTGCAATCATCGCTTGATCGTCGCACTTTTGATAAGGTTAGAAGGACATTATTAAAGTACCTACGTTTTGTTGGCCCGGGATTGATGATTACGGTGGCCTATATGGATCCTGGTAACTATGCGACAGCAGTCAGCGCAGGTGCTGCAAACGAATTTGCGCATTTAAGCGTTGTTTTATTTTCAGGTGTAATTGCTATCTTTCTGCAAGCACTTTGTATCAAACTTGGTTCGGTTACCGGCTTCGATTTGTCACAGGCATGTAGACAGTTCTTTCCTATGTGGTTGAATTTATTCTTATACGTGATTTCAGAGATTGCCATTATCGCTACAGATGTGGCAGAAGTTATTGGTGGCGCAATTGCCCTCAACATCTTACTTCATATCCCTTTACCGGCGGGCGTCTGCATATCCTGTGCAGATGTATTTCTGGTTCTTTTAGCATATAGACCCGAAAGTTCATCTATGCGTATGGTCAGGATGTTTGAAATGTTAGTAGCAATGCTGGTTTTTGCTGTCACTATATGTTTGTGTATCGAACTGGCTTACATCCCACCATTCTCTACTAAAGAGATGTTGCGTGGTTTCCTTCCTTCGGGCACCCTTTTTACTCACAGTGGTGTCTACATTGCTACATCAATTCTAGGAGCTACCGTCATGCCTCACTCATTGTTTCTAGGATCCGGTCTTGTTCGGCCAAGGCTGTTGGATTACGACGTGAAGAATGGTCATTACAGCACAGCTTTGGATAGCAGTGAGAACTTAACCGAAGAAAAACCCATCTCTAAAGAGCTGCGAAAGGAACAATTATACTTAAACTACAAACCATCCATTCATGCTATAAGATATGCGATGAAGTTTTCCGTCACTGAGGTCGCCGTTACACTTGTTGTCTTCGCCTTATTTATTAACTGCTCAATTTTGATTATTGCTGCTTGTTCGTTATACGGGACCGAAGAAGCGATAGACGCTGATTTGTACACCATACATGATCTTCTCTCCAAGTCATTAACACCAGTTGCTGGAACAGTTTTTATGCTGGCGCTATTATTCTCTGGGCAATCATCTGGCATCGTCTGCACGATCGCAGGACAAATGGTCTGTGAGGGCCACATTAAATGGAACCTAACACCATGGAAGCGGAGAATTATTACAAGAGGAATTGCTATTATTCCATGTCTAATAATCTCAGTGTCTATTGGCAAAAATGGACTATCAAAAGCCTTAAATGCATCGCAAGTTGTATTATCATGCACATTACCTTTTATCACTGCACCACTGATCTATTTCACATCTAAAAAATCACTAATGAGCGTACCAGAAGATACAGACAACCCTGTTGATGGTTCTATTGTCTGTGTTGACCGCGACGATACAGATGCAGTTTCTACTTGTGAAAGTCAACTGCTAAAGAAACATGTGGACTTCTCGAATAGCTGGCTAACCATTACAGTAGGATGCCTTATTTGGGTTGGAATATGCGCTTTAGTCTTGTATACTTACGTCTCCCTAGGTCTCTCTAGTAAGCATTGATTTTAGGCAAACCTGGGAAAGCTGTGGTGCATATATAGGTGTACGTAGCTATGTATATATATCTTTAAGCAAAACTCATAAAATATTGCAATCTAACTACTCTTCATTAAAAAACACAGGCTCTTTTGTATATTACGTTGCGCTTTATTTACTAGAGAATCTCGGTTTATGATCACTATTATTATACATTGGCTTGCCTTTCTTTAGTACAAAAAAGCTAGAAACAAAAAAATACGTCCACTTTGCATCGTACAAGCGACAAATTCAAAGAATCGCTTCGAAACAAGGTAAGCTCACCTAGAATACGGGTGGAAGCCACGCCTGTCCCTGCCGTATCCGCCACCACGGCGCTCACGCCCACGGAAGCCACGGTCGCGGTTTTCACGACGGAAACCATGTCCTTCCTCCCGATCATTATAGTTTCTATGGCCCCTTCTTGTATCAGGTGATCTTTCTCTGTCCCTGTTACCATACGAATCGTGGCGGGAATTAGAGGATTCCTTGTCATTGTTATCCTTACCGGAAGAACTAGAGGATGAATCTTCCCCTATAGTAGGAACACCGTTAGTATCATCGCCCGCTGCACCAGCTGCACCAGAAACTGACATGCTACCTGTGCCTGCACCCGCACCGCCGCCAGACATCATGGACATCATCTGTTGCATTTGTTGCATTTGCTGTTGGTACATTTGACTGTAATCAATACCAGATTGCTGATAATATTCTTGCATCTTGGCATAGTAGTCAGCCATTGCTTGTGGGTTAAACATTGGATTAGCCATCATAGGATTACTCATCATTTGGAACTGTTGCTGTGGTTGAGGTGTTTGACCGTTGGCAAATGAAGCCGTTTGACTTGTAGGTGAAGGGTTTGTAGTTCTTTGCTTCTGCACTTGCCTTGGTTCAGCTCTCTTAATCTCAATTCTTTTACCCTTAAATTCTGTGAACTTGTTTTGACAAACTCTATCCACAGCATCTGGAGAATCGTACGTGATAAACCCAAAACCTCTAGATCTACCCGTGTCCTTATCTAACATAAGTTGCGCATCAATGATAGAACCCCATTGAGAGAAGAATTCTTCAAATTCTTTTGGTCTGACATCTGGACCTATCCCACCGACAAAAATCTTACCAGTTTTATCTTGTTCCTCCCTTGGAATAGCTCTTTTTGGGTCAATGACTTTACCGTCCAAAATATGCTGCGTTTTCACAACTTCATCTACACTGGATGCCTCAGCAAATGACAAAAACCCAAATCCCCTAGACCTACCAGTTGTACCATCTCTCATGATCTTTACCTCAGTAACATTACCATACTTGGAGAAATATTCGCGAAGATTGTCTTCAGTGGTTTCCCAATTCAAACCACCAATGAACATTTTGTTGATATCACGAGAAAGATCGGCTTTCACCTGCTTGCTCTCCTGGGGGGTAAGTGGTGCAGCCTGTTGCTGCAATTGGCTCATGGTTTGTTGCAATTGCTGTAACTGGCTTAAGTCAGGCATCCCCTGCGCAAGTAGTTGATCGTGGACGACACCTTTATTAGAGTCATTATTTGCGTTATCAGAAGAAGTAGTAGTATTATTATTTGAATTATTACTTGTAGATTGCTGTTGCAACTGATTCAAATTGGATGATAGTACCTGCAGAGCAGCTAATTGGTCTAGAGAGGAAGACGCGTTAGGAACTGTTCCACTTGCCGCAGCTTCGCTGGTTCCTCCAGTCAAAGGCTCCTCTTTCTGGGCGGACCCCTGCTCATCTACAGTACTAGCGTCTTTAGCCTTCTGCTCATCGACACCGGTGTTATTGGTGTCCGTGACAGTAGTTCCCTGCTTATTGTCGTCACCGTAAATATCGTCAAAATCTTCTTCGTCAGAAAAACTCATTGCTTCTATATGCTACTTTTTTGTAGTAATAATAGTAATAAATGTAAATGATGATGATGTAGTAGTAGTAGTAGTAATAGTTTTTAACAATACTTATATGTTAATATGAAGTTTCTTGCGTAAAAACAGACCTCAATAATGAAAAGTGTAGTAGATGTAGTAATTCAGCAATACAGCGTAACAGAGTCTGTCACCTAACTCGTCTAAACACAAAATAATAAACAGTAATTAAAGATTAACAAATACAGTATCTCTCCAGTCAAGCCAATACACTTATTCAAATTATCAATGGCGTAAAACTAAGGAGAAGATCACCTGGATATATGTTATACGTTAGTTCAAAGTACCTCCTGCAATATTCTATCCGACACCCTAAAGATAGTCAATAATACACCACGTAGTCTAGATATCTTCAGATCGCTCTGCTTATTGTTAGTTGGGATCAAATGGATTGAATGCTTGCTAGTGCGGACGGGCGAACTTTCGATTTGCCACCAGGGAGCTCGTCTCTTTATATATCGCCAGTAGCAAAACTGCTGGGCGAAAATTTTCAGAAATAAAAGGGTGGCTGGGTTTCTTATGGAAACGGGTGGCCAAAACTCTTGTCACGTTCAACATCGTTTAATTTAAACAGCATGTGATTATCACGTGATTATATGTGATAAGCTACAACTATTGAATATGCACTTTGAAATGCGATGAGCATCGAAAGAACTGTGAAGAACAGCAGTTGGTGATTTTAAGACGCCAGAAATGCTAGGTAAGAAGAAATATCTACTTTTTATGGTGCAGGTGCACCTGAACTTTCGTAGGGCAGAATTGGAGTCTCTGGCAGACATGCATGGGATTGATGTTGACTACTCTAATTACAGCGAAACTTCGCCATTCATGATAGTGGAATTAGAAAATGATGAACAAGCTAAGAAATGGATTGAGCGCTCTATTCTATGTCGTGCCATATATGAGTATTGGGGAGAAGGATGTGATTACCAGGCACTGCATGAGAACATTCGGAGCAACCCACGTTTAGAGGAATACAAAACCAACTATAAGCATTCGACATTCAAGTTCGAATTCAGCTCATTTGGTGGCTCCAGTTCTGGCCAATTTAATAGAGTCTCCCAGATAGAGAGTTTCGAGTATCTTGGATTTGAAGGTAAGATTAGGCTCAAGAATCCAGAAGAAACATTTACAGTTATCGAGCAGTATGAGAATATCTCCGATAACGTGGGTGGTGAGATACCTATACATTTATACTTTGGTCGTCTTGTACAAACCAGCGACAGGCTGAGAGGAGCGCTGGAAAAATACGACCTGAAGGCCAGGCCCTACAAGGGAACTACTTCTTTTGAGGCAGAGTTATCACTTGTCAGTGCCAATATTGCGCAAGTCAAAAGAGGACACTTGATGTATGACCCATTTGCCGGCACAGGCTCATTCCTTGTGGCAGGAGGTCATTATGGAGCGCTTGTCATGGGGTCGGATATTGACGGTAGGATGATACGTGGTAAAGGTTCTCAAACAATAACAGCGAACTTTAAGTATTACAAAGAGTCGTTACAGTTTCTTGACGTTATGACTATGGATTTTACACATAATGCCCTGAGGAGCGATTTGTTGATCGACACTATCTTGTGTGACCCGCCTTACGGGATCAGAGAATCTATAAAAGTATTGGGGGCGAAAGACCCCAAACGATTCGAGGGCAAGGAAAATGTTGAAATAGATGGGGTGAAAGCGTACATGCGTCGTGATTACATTCCCACAAAAAAGCCTTGCTCCCTGGACGCCCTTTTGGACTCGCTGTTGCAGTATGCTTCGCAAAGATTGCCAATTGGTGGACGTTTGGCATTCTGGATGCCAACTGCGAACGATGAGAATATAGAGACTCTCGTCCCTATCCATCCTAACCTAGAGCTTAAATATAATTGTGTCCAAGAATTCAACAAATGGTCAAGGAGACTGCTCGTGTACATCAACCGGGGCAGTGAATATAATGGACCAACTAACGCGGGCATGGAAAGATCGAAGGCCAATTTTAGAGACCGTTATTTTAGTAGGTTCAACTAGGAGCAACATGATGACCCTTGAAGCGTTTCAGAAAACTCACCATCCTTTTTAGGTTTTGTAACGTCTATAGTTGTTGATTTTAAAACATCCCGTCTTTGTCTCACTTCTTGCCGCATAGCGATTGAACTACGCCGTGAGCGACAGCCTGTATTTGAAGCTATATGTACAGGAGCACTTTGAATTGTCTCCTCAGATGAAGAGTACATATCGTTATTGGAAAGATCCTGGCCGCTAACACTATCATCATAGCACCCGTGTTCTATTGCGTCTTTGACGATTAAGTTAAAAGCCCTCTCAACCACCTGTGACCACTTGCAACTCACCTCAAAGTGGCCTGATATTTCGACATTGTNCCTGCCTCTGGCTGCTTCCATCAGTTCTTGTACATCGGTATGTGTGATCTTACGGTCTTTGTAACGGTCAATCTTGTTCCCTACCAGGTAAAACCGTGCGTTCATCCACGGTTTATGCTCTAGCGCCTCTGGAATCCAACGTTCAAGACAGCTTGTAAAGGAGGCAAGATCGCAAATGTCGTAAGTTAATATTACACTGTGTGTACCTTTGTATAATGAAGGCACCATAGCATTACGATACCGTTCTTGGCCTGCCGTATCCCACATTATTACTTTAAATAACCGATTGTCTACATCTACCATGCTGGTTTTTATATCCACCCCAATCGTGCTCTTGGTCTCAATTACAAGCTCATCTTCGTCCATAGCATCATCATCTCCCAATGTAGGACTGGAGGAAAACAATTCCTCATAGTCATTCAGCGAGTACCGCTTACGCACATCCAGAGTCTTCAACCGCCGTTTAGTGCCGTCACTGCCTTCGCCCTGTGTGGCCAAATGAGATGAATGTTTCCATAGTTGTGAACGAGTAGGTAACTCATTGCAGTAACTGAGAATCATGGCTGTTTTTCCAACCCCCGCGTCACCGATTAACAGCATCTTAACATTAGAGGGCGTATTCGAAAAGCCATAGGCTAAAGGAGCTGCGACATAACTTCTCTCCCCATAACCCCTATAGTTCAATGAGAAAGAAGGCCGTCGGCGCTTAATTGCCAACTCACCGGTAGACGAGTCTGGCGAATGACATGCTCCCCTACCTTCAGGAGCAGAAAACGTCTTGTACTGCGATGCAACAGGAGAACCTGGTAACGACAGATTAAGCGAGTAGTGGGTCCGTCTTTTACCATGCATTGAATAATCCCTATTGGAACGTCACTTCCTGTTGTTATAAACTTCAAAACGGACGACAGTTGTTGCAACTCCTGTTTTTAGTCTTATACACACATTTTCGCTTACGAAAATCAAACATCACCCTTCATCCATCTTCGATTAAAACACGTAAACGCTATAAATACAAAGGCTACTTATCCCACATTTAGGAAGACTCACACGGCGGCGCCACCAACATGGCTATGTTTTCCATAGTTACAGTCTTGTCGCAATACTTAAATAAACGTACTGTATGACCTCTTTCACGGAAGTACTGGCAGCGGCCTTCGTCAATAAGTCGACGGGCATACTCTCCCAGCAGTTCTCGTTCAACTATTGGTAGCCCCGTAAAATGGCTATTTACATCCGAGTCAGCAATACCTGGTCGCCTCATAGAAACAGCCCATGAAGCTATCTTCTTTAATGCAGCAAAGAACGAAATGTAGTCAACAGATGAGTCGTACTTGGTGAGTAAAGCTTGTATATAGCCAGGATTAGCATATTGCTGAGCGTCACAGGCGTGTCTACAGCACATGGCTATTAGTGCGCCTCCAAACGAGCCCTTCATCTTCTCACTGTTGGTTATACATCGCATCGTCAGGTCAGTAGCTACGCCACAAAGGTGTTTAGAGATAGCAACATGATTTCGACCATCCTTAAGGAGTGGATCTAACCTTAGATCCTTGATATCGGCCTTCTTCCTCGTAATCAAGACGCGCTTCCTCTCTGATGGGTCAATAGGAGGCTCAAATGAATCATAAAACTCCATTAAATCATCATTGAATTTTTTATCAAACTTCATTCTATTGGTACCGCGGTCTATAAGCACAAATTCCGGTAATGATAGCGCTTCTTGAGCAGTCGTGGCTTGGGAAAATATCACCGACTGATTCACATATCTTGACAGCTCCGCCCTTCCGCAACCAAATTCTATGTACGTGATCGCACGATCAGCTTCAGGCCAAAGCCCATTACTCTGAAGATGCTGGATGAGGGATGACTGCTGTATGGCATGCTTCTTGTTTCCAAGCAGTTGCGGGAACCGCCGAAACTCCACCTGGGAGTTAGAACGCACATCTTCCTCCAGTGGTTGTGTAAACTCCTTTTCAACTATACGCCGAAGGACCTCAATGCTACGCATTATACATGCCTCCATCTGAGCAGGGGTTGTGTTCGTATTGCTTTCAGCTTCTGAACCGCGTAGCAGGTCGGAAGCATTGGCCCCGGGACTGTACCACTCGGCCCCGGCAGCTTGCTCCGAGCTTAGACGATCCTTGACCTTATTGCACCTACGGAGGTGCGCGGATAGCTGTTCTACCCATACGCTATGTCCAGGGTCCAATGGACAAAGTACTCTTTCCTGACCTACCAGCTGTGCTGGCTTTCCCTTGTTTAATAACGTCTGGTGTTCCAGGCAGTATTGGAGCTCTTCTCGGCGCACCATCCTGCAAAACCGCTTTTTTTTCTCGAGGTAAAACCCACATCTTGGTACATCTGGCTTTCCATCCTGTTTATGGCGCTTGCTAGCAGGCTCCTCGAGCGCTTTACTGTTACTCATCGCTTAGCTTCTTGTACTCTATCTGCTTACTTCCAGTAGTGCTTTGCCAAATCTTTGTTAATCTCGTGCGAGCCACTTTCGATCAGTTCAACACACCCGCACCTTACGAAAGGTCACGTGCTAATGTCCGATTACTTTTGCTCCGGTTCCGCTTTCGGACAGCAAAGGTTTTCCTTTCCTCCCTCCCCCCGGGTCTGACTGACGTGGCCTATGACTTACTTATCCATTTATTATCAATACTCCGTCTTGAACAAACCTCCACTTCATCCGTACTCACCACAGCGATAGTCGGAGGTTGGGCTACAGTTTGCAAAAGCGGGGCCGCTAAAGAATCCCCAGATTGTATATAATCAGGTGTACTTCATCGTAGCGTAGTGTGAGTAGACTTTAAGTGTTATTGTAGTGCGTTTGACTGTGTTCATTACAAAGGAGCAAGTTTTTGTATTTCCAACGTTAGAGCAGGTTTAATAACATCAGTGCAAGAATCGTCTTGAACAGATAAAAAGAATAGAATGCCTTACATTAATGACAAGGGTAACTTACGTGTTGCGGTGTTGGGGGCTGCAGGTGGTATTGGCCAGTCTTTGTCGTTGTTGTTGAAGACTCAGCTTGGAAGGCTGTTGCAAGGGGGTGATCATAGCGATGATAGATTAGAATTAGCGTTGTACGACATTGCAGCAGATTTACTTGCAGGGGTGGCGGCGGACTTGTCTCACGTCAACACACCCGTCGTGTTAAAACACTACGTACCAAGTAGCCGTGAAGACACGAGCGCTTTGGATAGCTGTCTAGAGGGTGCTTCAGTGGTTGTTATTCCTGCAGGAGTTCCTCGGAAACCTGGTATGACTAGAGATGATCTAATTTCTATTAACGCGAAAATTGTGGGAGGGCTAGCTGCCGGTATAGCGAGGGCGTGTGACCTCAGTAGAGTGTTTGTGCTCGTTATTTCTAATCCTGTAAACTCCCTTGTGCCAGTTGTTTTACAAGAAATAATCAAACATGCTGACACGGCCGGGGCGGACTCTGCTGGTATAGAGCGCCGTGTGTTTGGTGTTACGCAGCTTGATCTTGTGCGCGCGTCTACATTCATACAACAGCTTACAGAATATGACGGGAATCGGATACCAGAGATACCTGTCATTGGAGGACACTCTGGTGACACGATTGTTCCATTGTTTGGGAGAGTTCAGCGTGAGTTAGGCTTCTCAGATGAACAAAGGGCTAAGTTGGTTCACCGAGTGCAGTATGGAGGCGACGAGATTGTTGAAGCTAAGAAGGGAGCAGGATCGGCAACCCTTTCTATGGCTTATGCAGGGTACCACATTACGGCTAGTTTTGTGGAACTACTATTGGGCAACAGTGAGAAAATAAAAGTGACTGTCTATGCTCCTTTGGTAGGCCGCGATGGCAAGCCTGTTGCAAAGGGGGCTGAGGAGGTTCTCGATGCGGTTGACGGAATCCAGTATTTTGCTGTACCTGTAGAAGTCGAAGCTGGCGCAGGCGTTATCAAGGTTGACAGCTCGGTATTGCAAGAGATGGATGAGTATGATCGGGATAACTTGTTGCCCGTTTGCTTAGATGGTCTCAGGAAGAACATTGAGAAGGGCTTAAGCTTAGCGTCCTGAATAGCGTAGTGGTATTTTTGCAGATATTATATATGCCAAATATATATGTTAATGTACCCTTTGCAGTATTTTATTATTTGTATTTGTTCGTGACTTTTTCACTTTCACTGTCACTGTAGCGTCGCTGTCGTAGATCCACACGCAAGTACGACACAGTCAGGGTATGAAAGGTGCACGAATACCACAAAGTTAAGATATATCGGAGATCTTTGCAAGTACATATAATGTAAGTTTTTAATTCTGTACCTGGATCTCTTAGTACCCTATCTCTTGTTTATTCTAGTGGCCTAACAACGTTTACAGATACCATGGCACCATCAATGGAGTACACACCACCCCCATCTTATTACTCATTGGACGTGGAGGCACGCACCACTTCTCTGGATTATTTACAAAGTTCCCATCTTCTGTCAGTTCTAAGCTCCTGCAGCTTATGGTTGCTAACAAATACAATTTCTGGCTTTTTAATATACTTCAACCAAACTGGCTCACTACCTGCCCTCTACGCAGCAATAGCAGCACTACTTTTCACATTTTACATTCTATCCTACATTGGGAAGACCCTCTCAGGCAAATGTTGGCCATGGGGCTACATAAACTACTTCAATATGCTACAGCTTTTCCTATTTATGTTGGTATTTTTCACCACAAAGCGGGGAATCTGGCATTGGTATACAGTCTCAGCCTACAGCGGATCCCTCATGTTGGTAATACTTCTGTACTGCTTCAGGCATTCTGTTGAAGAATGGGAAGATGATGCTCTATGGGAATATCACAACCGTTTCAGTGTTTATACTGTACCGCTTTGGGCAATAGCCGCAGTGCATCTAACAGGATTAATTGACACCACGTATATTACCATGGCTTATTTTGTCTATTTATCAGTAATGCTTTCTCTAACAACGAAACAGATATACTTGAACAGAGATGCAACACAAACCCTTGCACTAAACGTACGTGTCAATGCAATTATGCTCTTCATGTTCCTAGCCTTATGTTCCCTTTGTGACTGAGGAGCGTCGCTTTGTAAATGCAGAGATGGTGCAGCGCATCCGATAAGGCTGCCGTGACTGAGAAGGCATATGTAAAGAACAGGTACCTAGATAGCACCTGGCTTTCCAAGCCTATTATATAAATTGCAAATATTCACCACGTATTAATGTGCACAATTATGATCGTAGATGATAAATTTCTGAGTTGTATTTATAAAACACAATTAAAGAGACAGTTTACATATACATCGACAGACTAGATTAGATGTAACCAATTCTGTTGGCAACGTCCAAAGCATCGTGGTCGGCAGTCAATCTGACGTAAGCCTTCTTGGTACCGTTTGGTCTGACCAAGGTGTTGACGGACAAGACATCAACATCGTATAGTTCCTTGACAGCACGCTTGATTTGGTGCTTGTTAGACTTCAAGGAAACTTGGAAAACCAAAGTGTTTCCGTCTTCAACCTTCTTCATAGCGGTCTCGGAGTTGATTGGCTTCTCAATAACCTTGTAGTTGTCCAATCTGACATAGTGTGGGACAGCCTTTGTAGCGTACTTTGGAGATCTGGCCAACTTCAAAGTCTTTGGCAATCTGAAGGTGGCAGAAGTTCTGACCTTCAAAGCCTTCTTACCGTTGGTGCCCTTAACAACAGCCTTCTTAGCAGCAGTAGCCTTAGCTGTATAGATTCGTTAGTAAATGGTTCGTTCAAAATATAGGAGAACATTTCCGTCGCTTCGCAAAGATTGTAGAGTCGAGATATAACATGCACTTCTACTAAAGATGGCAATTGGAGCTGTGTAATCTTTCATTCGAGAAAATCATCAGGTCCCTAACCACAGATCAAACGTTTACAATCCTTCGCTCATGTGAAGTAATAAAGGTCCCACAAATATTGATTCCAAGTGTGCTTCATCCTTGTTGTGCCGTAAATCTCTTCGCATGTCATTACAAAATTTGTGACCTCTTCATATTTAGCCAAAAGTCCAAAATATCGACCGGCCGCATCAAAGACATTACTGCTCTCCATATAGATTCAATACGCTCTCTTACATACCAGATGGAGCCATTTTTCCTTGCTTTCTTACGTGTTAGATTAATGGTAATGACTTGTCGTATGCTGTTTGTATAAACATTTTCCTCAAGAACGTTTGCCACCCTGGGCGTGATAGTGTGGGCAGGCAGCTAGAGAGCCACGGTGTAGCGGCGCCTCCTGCCACATGCTAGGCTGGCATAGGCAGAGTCCATCGAACGCTGTACTGGGCCGAGACCCATCGCATCTGCTAATTTTTTTTACAATTCAAAAATAAAACAACACCCATACATTAAAACAACACCCATACATTCAAAGCAGTCATAAAATATTACATCAGCTGCTCGAGTACGTAAGTCTACGAAAGTAACCCATCTAAATGTATTGTAGATTAAGTTAAAGTTAAATATTATGCATCTGCCCGCAACTCATAACGACGAGCTTTCATTATATACAGGGAAAAAAGACTCTGAAGTAACCTTTGCTTACACTCACAATCTTCTTGGTCTAGGGGCCTTCACACCACCGAACTTCAAGGCAGTGGCATCTGAGATCCTGCTAATATATGGACGAACAAGTGTGCCTTCCTTTCCATTAAGCGCCGAGATGAAAGCCTCTCTGCCCTTTCCAAAGTCTTTCAAGACAAGCTCTATTTTCTTGTCTAGTAACTTCTTCTCCGACAGCTTCTGGAATAGTTTAGCGCTGGTTTGAAAAGCGGCTTCATATTCACCACGGGCAGCCTTACGGAAACCAAGGTGGCCAGTTGATAGGTGTAACTTGACCTTTTGGGGCAGTTTCAAGTAGTAAAGAAACTTTTCGTTATAGGATAGATCAGAATTGTTTTTCAGGAAGTTCATGTCTTCCACGACAGCAGAATAGGTAAAATGCGTGTTGTTCTTTGTAAAGTAGCAATTCAAAATGTACTTCACCACCTGCTCCCGTACCTTTTTGCCTCCATTGTCTTGGCTATTAATGGCACCTGTGAGCACCGTAGAATCGTTGCCTGCTTGCCGACTTAGCTCTGTCGGAAAGAAGATTCCCTCATGAAGGAGAGGGCGTGAGGTTCCAAAACTTCTGGCA
Organism: Eremothecium coryli CBS 5749; assembly: GCA_000710315.1. Lineage (NCBI taxonomy): Eukaryota > Fungi > Ascomycota > Saccharomycetes > Saccharomycetales > Saccharomycetaceae > Eremothecium > Eremothecium coryli. Next base: position 968,900 of record AZAH01000004.1, read on the forward strand.
GCCCGCTGTAACGATAAACCCGGCCTCAACATGTTCTGCAACATGGCTATGGTCACTGTTGCTTATGAGCTATTAGCATATGTATTGTCCTATGTACATCAATATTCAGAAAGTTTTTCCACGTTTGAAGTAGGAGAAGCAACATAACCGGGTAACATTATTATGCGACAGAGCAGAATAAAAGCAACAGAACAGCAACCCCAATGCAAATGGGCTATGGCCCTCTGATTCACCACCGCACTGTAAACTGGCTTTGACTGGTGTTCTTTTGGGTGGCAGCGAAGATTACTATGTAAACGCTTTACGAGCTGGTAACCAATATCACTATATACGTGTACATTGAACGCCACCGGTCAGGGGCGTTTTGCGCTGTTGGAATTCGAGTAAACAAATATACGAGGCACAGTCAAGTGAATCAATCACCATTCAGTACCCAGCTGCTCCACGCCTACCATGTCTCAGCAGGATCAGTTTATTGCTGATGACGTTACTTCCAATCGCTCAAACGTGACAAGACAAATGCTGGTCAAGGAGTATAAAAGAATAGGTCATGGTGCCTTTGGGACAGTGGTACAGGCATATTTAACTCCAGATAATGAAAAATGGTATGGACCCTTTGCCATAAAAAAGGTTCCAGCTCAGACCGAATACAAGTCTCGAGAACTAGCGATTTTACGTATTGCAGACCATCCAAATGTGGTGAAACTCGAATATTTCTTTACGCATGTTTCGCCCACTGATGGCAAGTTATACCAGCATCTAGCCATGGAATGCTTGCCGGAGACCTTGCAGCATGAGATTCTCCGTTATACGCAGGACAAGCTAGACCTACCATTAAAGCATGTAAAGCTATACACTTATCAAATTGCAAGGGGCATGCTTTACCTCCATGCATTAGGAATATGTCATAGAGATATAAAGCCTTCTAACATTTTGGTGGATCCAAAAACAGGTATTTTGAAGATTTGTGATTTTGGTTCCGCTAAAAAGCTTGAGCAAAACCAACCTTCGATTAGTTACATTTGTTCCAGGTTTTACCGTGCGCCGGAGTTGATAGTCGGCTGCACACAGTACACTACACAAATAGACATTTGGGGTCTTGGATGCGTCATTGGCGAAATGCTAATAGGTAAGGCCGTTTTTCAGGGGCAAGAACCGCTGCTTCAGTTACATGAGATTGCCAAGTTGCTAGGGCCACCGGAGAAGAAGTTCATTTTCTTTTCCAACCCATCTTATGGTGGTCCATTGTTCTCTAAACCTTTGTTTAGCGGCACACCGCAACAACGCTTCGAGAAGTACTTTGGTCATGCAGGGCCAGATGGCATCGATTTATTAATGAAAGTGTTATGTTATAGCCCGGAGCGCAGGTTGTCACCAAGGCGTGTTCTATGCCACCCGTTCTTGGATGATTTGAGACGTGAGCGTTACTTTTTCCCAGGTGGAAGCTCTCAACCAAAGCAATTACCTGATCTTTTCGAGTTTTCTGAGTTTGAATTGGAAGTCATTGGTAATCTATTGCCCGAAATCGTGGGGAAGGAATGATTCATATCTTTGATTGCAGTAACGTTCTCACTCTTGACAATTGTCAAAGTTCATTTTTTTAGATCCACCTGTCTATGTATGTATACTATAGTACTTCATCCTCCCTATATATCATTCCTTACCATTTAATGTAATTACTTTCGAATTGATATACACTCTACAGAGTTAGAGAATAGTTATACTCATCTTCGACGCTCTGGGCTACCCAAAGTAAGGCACAGCTTGCCATAACTAGAAAGTTAGCTAAAAAGTTGTGCCAACCCATAACGGTAACAGCAGACGTAACATTGCGTGGTTCAATATACTTTAGTAGAAGCAATGCAAATGAACCTGAAAGACCAAAACCAAGCAATGCGAGTCCACAGAATAGTAGTGACTGCGCCTGCCATGTGCGCTGGCTAGAGCTCATGAATGAAGTACTCCCTAGCGAGGATTCTAGGATCCTGTTCTTGTCGATAGCGGTAACTAATAACATGCCAAACGTAGTACATATAATTGGAATCCAGTCCACAAATGATACGTGCACATTAGAGCCATTGTTATATGCGGAATACAATACACAATCCAGAAATGCACAGTATCCGCATGCCCATAACGCCCCCGAAGCGTATACACCCACAGTACTAGCTGTCAGACTCCTTGGAAACCAAACCAAGGAACGGAATAGCCTGCGTTGATCTTGCTCCATGTTTGAAGATAATAATCCACGCGCTGAGTACGAGAGATTGAATTAGAAGTTGTCTTCTGTGGTAATCTTAGCGTTGGTGTTTTTAGTTGAAACTGTCTAAAACTGTCTTTACTCTTTTTTTCGGAGACCCCTTATGCTTCTAAACTTTGAAGTTAAGAGGTATAGGACTAAAAGAAAAATAGCTTATATGAACTTATAAAGAACCAGGGCGGTATATGAGTGTCGGTAGCTATATTTCTGCGTTATCTGAGGCTCTTTGTAGTCACGTGATTTGTTGATATTTTGCTTCTTCATTAAGAGTCTGAAGTTAAAAATTTTTGAACTTGGGCTCTCCTCATCTCATCTTTTGGAAGTAAAACTTTGCTCGGCTTAATTAAGTAACCATTGAAATATTCTGTGCTTGAGAGCTATTTTAATTAGTATTAATGCCAAGAAAGAAGTCGGCTGCTAAAAAGGCCAAGGAACTTGCCGAAAAGGCTAAACTGCAGGGTAAGCCGGTTGAGCAACTGCCTATAGTTGCTAAAGAAGATAACATAGCTGCTGAACAGGAAGAAACCACCAGTGTACTTGAGGATGATAACTCCTCATCTAGTTCTGAAGAAGAAGACGATTATGGTGAATTGATTACTGAGGAAGTTGACGAGGGTATCAAAAATGTTATTCAAGCCCTTAGAACAGAAGCGACAGATAAGTTACTTGATCCCAACGTTAAGTTCTTTGAGGATCCAGAGGAGGCTGTGGCTAAGCTCAAAAAAAGTGAAAAGCATAAGCCTATTTACTTGAAAGACTACCATAGAATGAACTTACTTTCTGGGAACCAGGGCGATGAAGAAATGGAACTTGGAACTGTGGATGGGAAGCAATCATTTGCATCTCAGCAGAGAGAGGAAAAAGCACAATTATTGAGTGAGATAAATAACGCTATTAGTGAAGTTGGTAAGGATGATAGCGATGATGAATTTTTAACTAAGAAGGAGAANCCAGCCGCTATAGAAGAAAAGACGGTGCTTCCAGACCCAAGTGTGGATGATGAAAAGTTTTTGCAAGAGTTCCTTGACAAGCAAGCTTGGATTCCCAAGAAGGGAGACAAAATGGTGGACTCGAAGCAGTATGGTGGGTTACAAGAGGATGATGATGAATTTGATGATGCTGTAGAACAATTTGAAACTGCGTATAATTTCAGGTATGAAGATCCAAATGCAGCTGAGATCGTTTCATATGCCCGTACGCAAGCTACTTTGAGACGCTCTCAGACTAATTCACGTAGGAGAAAGCGTGAGCTTGAAAAGGCTGAAAAGCAGAAGGAGAAGGAAGAGAAGGAGAAGGCTATCCATAAGAAGAAGACCAAGACAGTTAATCAGGTTGCAGATGCTCTAGAGCGTATTAAAAAGGAATATGGGGCTGAAATCAGCGAAGAAATGGCCGCCAAGTTAACCGAAACAGTTTTGAAGGATGACTTTGATGATAAAAAATGGGATGATGTTGTGGGAGAACTGTTTGACGAGGAGTTCTATAGTCAGAAGGACAAACCAACTTGGGATGAGGATGATGAGATTATGGGCGATTTTTACAAGCAGAAAGAAGCTGAACAAGCTGAAAGCAGTGATGAGGAAATAGATGCGGACGAGCCACCAAATAAGAAATCGAAGAAGGAGAAGAAGAAGGAAAAACGTGAGAAGAAGGGGGAGAAGAAGAAGATTTTAGAACTTGTGGAGGATGCAGTGGAGAAGAACAAGATTGCACTCATTGAAAAAGCGGAAGAAGAGAGAGGTCGTTCAAAGAATGTTGACTCAGAATTGAAGTTTAGGTATAGAGAGGTGTCGCCAGAATCCTTTGGGTTGACGACGAGGGAAATTCTTGCAGCAGACGATGCAGACTTGAATGAGTTCATTGGATTAAAGAAATTTGCGCCTTACAGGCCTAAGGAGCTGAGAAATAAGGATAAAAGAAAAGTGACTAAGAGTAGAAGATTAAGAGAATGGAGGAAGAAAGTATTCAATAATGAGGAAGGATTGAAAGATGCTGATTCCTAAGTGGTTGATTAAAGGTTGGTCACTTTAACAACAAAACAAAGCATGCACCATTAAGTTAACACTGTCAAAGATAGATATTTCAACGTATGTAAAACTATTATTAAACGTCTATTCAGATGCTCTAAAACTTGATTTGTAAACACTACTTTAGGATAGTTATAGAAACATTTTTGTACACCTGCTATCCTAAAGAGCACTGATATAGATTTTTAGTCTTTACACCAAGCATTTAAGGTGAGCAGGTAAAGCATTCAATAGTAACGCCCGTATTTACTTGGACAACTAATGACTGATTTGTTTGCGGCCATTTTTTGACGGTTCTGTCTAGGATTATTGCGGAACCTTCTGAAGTTCAAAATTGATCTTGTTCCGGCTTCGGCAGCTTCATTCAAAGTCACTGTCCTATTAGCTCTTGATATCCACCATGACGAAAGAATACATGAAGTTACTGCTAGGAACAGAAGGAATGCAACAATGGAGAAAAACCACCCGAAACCACCGCCAGCATCATCTGCCTGACCGGGAACGTGCACATTCATACCAAATAGACCCGTAATGACATTCAATGGAACAAGCATAGTACCCACCATGGTGACCTTACCAAGCATTTCTGTGACTCTATTGTTACAACGGAAAGACTCAACTTGTAGTTGTGCCAAATAGTTGGAGTGGGAACGAGAAAAGATCTTTTCATAAGAAGACAAATTTTGAAACATAGTAACAACATGGTCTTGGATATCGCCTAGATATAGGGCTACGTCCGCCCTTGGTTGACTTCTTTGCTGGTATTCAAAATGTTGTTGAGCTTGTGGTAAAGGCAAGTTGACGGGAGGTGCATTTCTCTGGAACGGTGTTTTATTATCTTGAAATTGTAAGTTTGCAATGTTTATTTCGGAAGTCAACGCTGGTCCTATTCCGTTAGCTTCATCCTGGCACCGTTTTGCAAACATTTTAATAACGTCTGCCTTGCCACTTAATAATCTCATCAAGGTCATTGTCTTGCGCCTTCCTTCTCCAATTGTTTGTAACATTGCAGCAACATCTGCATCACGCGAATGGAATACAGAGTCCTCAATTAGGTCAGCCTCATATTCAATGCTTTGTATGACAGGTGCAAAACTATCGGTGATATCGTCAATTAAAGCGTAACAAATCCAATCGGAGTTTACATCCACGTAGTCCCGTAATTGCCTTACACGCCTCCTAACATTGGAAGGATGTGATACCGGGCTGTAATGAAAGGTTAGCAACCCATCTCTGAAAACGACAACATACATATTAATAGGTTCGAGGAAATCTTCGGATTCTGGATCATTTTCAAAAGTATGGAAGCAAACAAAGTAGTAGGACTTGAAAAGCTCCACCTTTTCGCGGGCTTCTTGCATACGGATATCCTCTGCTGTTAAAGGATGGATACCAAAGGCTTTAGCGATACAACGCATCTCTTCATCCGTGGGGCAAATGCAATCAAGCCACCATGTCGCTGTTCCATCGCGAAACAAGTCACGAAAATTCTCACCGTCTTTAATCAAAGAGGGAATATCGGGGGAGTGGTTAGTTTCACCGAGATCTGAACGGAACAAAGAAAATCTATCTGGCAGAGCATAATTACCAGGTCTAGCATCAGGAATACCATTCATGTCATATTGCTGTGAGATATCTCCCATAGGAATATATTCATCATTCTCTACCTTATTATCGCCGAATGATATACCAGGAGCCATATCCTCTGGAGAACTATTCTTTTGTGTAGTAGTACTTTTGGGAGTATATTTTAGAGCAGCTGAAGAAACCGACACGGATGTACCAGAGGATGTCCCTGGAGAGGTGGCATACTTACCATCGAGGTCCATTCCTACATTTCCAACCATAGTTGGAGTGTTGTAGGCCAGCCTGCTACGGGCAGCCTCGGCAACAAACTCCTCCAACTCATCAAAGTCAATACCGTTTATCCTTGTGTGCTCTGGCTGCTGCATAGGAAAACAAACGTCTTCCTCGGTTTCCTGAGATTCCCTAGAAGCATTAGAGTCGTCGCTATCAACTGACAACCTTCTGTTACGTTTAGTGTTCAATACTGCTGATTCCTGAGAACGGTGAGAAAAAGTCTTGCTGAGAAAATGAACTGCTCCCCCTTGCGAAGAACAGTCGGACTGGGCCCGAGACATCTTTCTTCTCAAGGAACCCACGCCTGACTGCGTACGCGATCCTCTGCGTGACCTGGGATTATCAGTTGGGATCATTCCACTAGCGGTAGTATCCTCTGTAACTTTTTCATGCGAAATGGAATACAACTGCTGCTGGTGAGACATAGAGTGCGCAACTCTCGAGGGTCTTGCGCTAACCGTCTTGGTTGCTTCGTTGGCCTTCAAAGCATGGGATTGCATATTGGAATACTCATCATCAGAATCGTCTCCAAATGTAATACCTGTAGATAGAGTCGAATTAAATTGCGACATTCTACGTCCCTTCATCTGAGAGTGAGAACCGAGACCACCAGCTGCTGCTGCTGGCTCAGTAGGCTTCTTGATAGTTAGCTCCTGATGTAAACGGTGGTCATATAATTTCCTGTGTTCTTCAGTTTTCTCAGACACTAATGATGCAACTGCCGAGACAGTGGGAGAAGAGGGTTGCCCGTTGTCCCGCAATTCAGAGTCAGATGTCATTTTAGCTGTTCATATGCCTTGCGTATATCTCGTTGACGTAGCACTACTGCTTATGCAAAATACGATGCCATGCCCTAGTATATATCGAAAGCAACTGGATATGCTTTCCATCACAACCAGTCTTCCTTAGAGAAATTTTTCCCAATCCACGTGATAGAGTGTCACGTGACCTCTATTACATGCGCGGCTGTAGCTGTCCATCTCGTATGTCAATAACCTGTATATTGAAAGAGTCCTTCTACAGTTTAAAAGTATATAGTGCTAATCACGGCGATCTTGCATGCTGCCCATGCTAGTTCCCTGAGTTTCGATGCGAGGTGAGGGGCTAAATAGATTGCGTACGTAGTCGTTCATGTTGAAGTTGGGAGTTCGCAGTAGATGGGATGTAATGGACTGCACGGATGATGGGGGGTGCATTATATCCGTTAAGGATGTAGTTTCCGGAACAGCACATGATGGCAGTAGATATCCGGCGCTGTTCTTACGTTTCCTTGGCGAAGGCGACATGTATAATGACATACTAGGGGAATCGATGATGTCGTTTAGGCCACCCTGCGAAAGCACCGATGAAGATGTGGTGGTGGGGGGCCCTATATGGCTCCCCATAAGGTGCATAGAAGTCTTAAAAGTAGACTGAGGGGATGTGTTGGGCTTTATGTGAGAGAGACGCACTGCGTCGTAGACTGAACTGCTGTGATTGATATATGAGGGCGTTAAGGGCGCTCGAGGTGAGCCAGCAATGTTTGATTGCTTCATAGAGCTGTAAGGACTAGTAGCTAGATACATCAGCAAATCGGCACCCATCTCCTCGTTTTTGGGCTTATGTTCATGCTCGTCTGCCTCTGCAAATGCACAATTGGAGTTTCGACTAGGAGTCGTAGGGACAGGCGGCATAGACATGTCCTTCGTGCTTGATCTCCTCGTTGCAGGCCTTCCCTCATCGACGGGTGAACTTACCATGCCCTTCTGTTTCTTCAGAGGGGACTCCAAGCTGCAGTCGTCGTTGTCTTCGTCCTCAGAACGCCTGTGGCGTAGGTCGGGTAGTTCGCCTGCCTTTGCCAAGCGGTCTATCATTGCATGGCCCTGTCTATCGTCACCAGTGTGCTCCTCGTCATTAGTAGCTCCAACGGAGCTAGGTATTGTCTCCCGCAGTTGCCAAGCAAGTTTCTTATTGAATAGGGTCTTCCCCACTATATGGTTTACTGGACTATCTCCTGGCCCCTTCTTTGGTGACGCGACCTTGCTTAATCCCAACTTTAATTGCCGAGTCATCTGGGCAAGCTCAGCACGTTGAAGAATTTTCGAAGCTATTTCCTGTTCTTTCTGCGGTGACAGTAGCTCTGTCTCCGCTCCTAACGACATCCTGCCGCTCTCAATCTTAGTTGTTATAGTATTAGCACTTGTTAACATTAAAAATCTGCGGCGATGAAACCCTTCCGGCGGAACACTTTTTAGGCCTAACTGAAAATTTTGAATTTATCCCAACTGCCGTCTACACACAACCAGCTATATCTACAACGGCAAAGCGAGAAGTATGACCTTATTCAGACGCTGTTTATGTACCTTAAGAACGCCTTCTTTAGTTAGCAGGTCGGTTGTTATTCCTGTCTTAACGAGATCGTTTGCTCGACAACCGGTACCATCTGCCGTTGTTGCCTCTTTTCATACGCACAGCCGCCTACAACTAAAGGATGACAAACAGGACAAAGTGCAAGGTAAAACACATTTAGCGTCATTTAAGGTTGATAAGCCGATGCTTATGATAGCTTTTACTTGTAAGAAATGTGACACTCGGTCGTCGCACACCATGTCAAAGCAGGCCTACACAGGTGGAACTGTTTTAATACAATGTCCAGGATGCAAAAACAGGCATCTGATCGCAGATCACCTAAAGATCTTTAGAGATGACAAGGTCACTATTGAAGACATTATGCGAGCACAAGGCGAATCCGTTTCGTTGACTACAGACGATTTAGCTTTTGAAGATGTGCCAGACAGTTTAAAGAACGTCATAGGACACTACGCCAAAGACGCACCGGAGGAACTACGTAGCAAACTTGACCAAGATACGATATACAAACTGCCGAAAGGAGATAGGGGAAACTAGTGTTACGCAGCAGTCGCGATCCGACAGCAGAGGAGTTTATAGTGGTCACGTGCCTTGGCTTTGCTGGGTGTTCGGATGGCGTGTTCAAAAGGTTTATTTTGATGAATTGAGCTTGAGCTTGAGCTGTAAAGTGCATTTGTTGTTATCTTGTCAAAGCGCTGTACTCACTTTGCTGAATGGTTGTTATGGTAGATTTACAATCATATGCTGGCAATAAACCTTCGAGGCACAGGTCTGCCGGCGGGCGCATTAAGCGGGATGCGGACGTAGCTGCAAGGGCTCCTGAAGAGGGATGTAGACGGCAGTTATTAGATCTACCGGAAGAACAGCTGAGATACATATTCCGGCTACTGAGCAGAAAAAGTCTGGTGAATCTCAGTAAGGTAAACAAACGATTTTACCGACTAGTTTCTGACGGTTTTCTATATGATAGGGTAGTGTTCCATTCGAAGAGTTCGTTGCTGAAATTCAACGCTCTAATACACGCAGACTATGATACTCGGGCTTCGTCAGAGTTCAGACCGTATGGATCACATGTAAGGTACTTTGTGAAAACTGCTGAGTTTATCCAACCTGAGAGCGAGGATTCGCTGTTGAAGTACAGTAGGTATTGTCGGGATGACTCAGATTCGACAATTTCTGGTGTTTACACATACACACAAGTGGACAAATACGATGGTCCTCATCAGATGCAACGGTGTGGCTCATCTATACATACAGTTGGTGAACTTGCTGATCCTTCAGGGTTAGACCGTGGCCGTTCAGCTGTATCGACCAAGTCTTCGAGTGCGGTGCCGTCACCACTGCGCTTTCTGTTCGATGGAAATACGACATTTGGTATGCAACTTGCACGCTTGGAATCCAAGTATGCTAGCTATACCTACCTAGAGCTCATGATAGACATTTTGGAATTTCTTCCCAACCTCGGTCGCATAGTATTAAGTGAGGTGCACCCACATTTCAAAATTCCTCTCTGGTATTCTGTTTTTAATGATGGTACAAGTACCTTTTTTAATAAGGTTGTTAAAGGTGAGCAATCACTGACACGAATGGAAATACAGACCCTTAATATATCTCAACAATGGCTTACTAAGTATCAGGAGAAATTCAGCACTGTATTGCATTTTAAACAATTGGAAATAAGGGCTATCAGGAATTCAAAGGTTCCGGTCTGTTTAAGGCCATACCACTTGTGTTGCTTTGGCGTTTTTGATGAGCTTATCTTAGAAAATATAACAATAGATACAGAATCCTTGGTTACACCACTTGAATATGTTCCCTTGTATTTGAAAAAAGGCACACCGCAAGGCTTTGATGTATGCTCACCTGTACAGTCACTTGTTCTTAATGCCTGCGTAGTAATTGCTGGAAACGGTATCATGAAAATGATTCATTCCTATTTTAGCCGTGTCAAGAAGCTTACATTATTACAAATTAAAAGCCAGTATGATTTAATGTTGAGTAGGTGCTTCCCCTCTCTACAAGAGTTGTGTATTGACTGCAGTAGTAATTGCTTCACGATACAAGACGTTGTCCAAAACGAATATTACCTCATAGGTAATGATTTTCCTGTTCAGGAATCGGATACAGACTCGCTTAATGAAACATTGGCCGATGTTCAAGAGGGTGAATGGCTGCTTGCACCGCCACCAACAACACCAGTTGTTATGTCACTTAACCAAGGGCGTATCCATCCTCAATCCTACAATGGTAATAAGAAAGCTGGTCTCATAACTAAAACTCAGGAGGACTATTTTTCGTACTATCGCATACCCGCATTCCATTACTTTTTCCACTATTTCAAGTTTAACTGGGATCGTATTTGCAACAAAAATGTCAAATTGAAGGTCATCAATATTAGATTTACAAGTGTCTTTCCACTGCAACCTCATAGGTACTGGGATAAGCAAGTATCGTACATGGATGATGACCAAAGAACTATTCAAGGGTATTATTCCTCGTCTCTTCGGAATGAAATGACTCAATATGAACACACCTGGGACCATCTACTTCAAGAAAGTTATAAGCACGCATTGGAGCGTATCGCAGATTTAAGTTCGCCTCGAATATCGGCACGTACTATTAACATTGAATATCCAGCATCTATAGATCCTTATTTGCTAAATGACTTTTTGAACTGTAATATGTTCAAAGATATACCAAATGTCAACTTGTGGTTTTTTTTGAAATCTTTATCGTGTTTTAGGTCGGTTGAAATTTATTTATTGAGAAATTGGACAGCATGCACCCCTAGGACTAGATATGATTGGGAGCTGCTTCTTGGCCCCATACTTGAAGGGCAAACCCCTGTAAAGGTGCATGATGCTGATGGGGTCGCATTGTACTCATACGGATTTAAGCCTAATTAGAAAAGCATACGTTGGATAAAGTTCTGCTTTTTGATCTTCTGTTAGCGATTATCTAAAGCACGGAAAGTTGGAATAACAACTCAATGAAACCAATTGTAATTAACATTATAGTTGAGAAGTTGGAAAAAGTACTTGCGTCGTTCTTATATTTTGTGCGTTGTAGCCTCTTCATGTTTTTTAGAGATCCATCAAATGAGGTGACAACTTCAACACGTTTGTTCTTCAATATTTCTTTCCCAGACTCATCAAAAATTTTGTAAGTGGTTTTCAATTGATCGCCTGATAAGTCGATGTATGTTCCATGACGTGCCCTGACACCTCTTTTAATCATGTTAGTTGCTAGTTCACGAGGCACTCTTTGGGATATCTCTAGGTTAGCATATTGGCTGGCGCATTTAGCCTTCCTTTCTGTAGCATGTGCTACTACTATGTCTTTACCTGTCTCAGATTGAACTTCCTCTGCCGTTGGCAATTTTACTTGTTTATAGACTCTCTTTAATGTTTGGAAATCTGGTAGTAATCTGGCATTTCCTTGCCCATCGGTGTTGACTAAACCGTAGTTATTCGTCTCCTGGTTGAATTCATACACTAATCCACCGCTGAAGACTGTAAACATACGAGTTGAGTACAACTCTTGTACTTCTTGGAATTCTCTAGGAAGGACCTCATTGCATCCGTACTCCGAAAAGAAGACTGGCTTCGTGTAGTTTTTGTACGCCTCAACTAACTTATCGTACCCAGATGTTTCAAAGGTTTGTTTTCCACACCACTGATAAGAATTCACACCGTAGAAATCGACACCGCTGTATGCATCCCTGTCGTCTGTACACTCTAAGTACCTAGATAGGGAAACGCGGAACTTCAAGTCATCGACGGCAGAGTATCCAACAGGGATGGGTCTTGGGGAATGTACTTTTATATATCTTTTCATATCGCTTACTAGTGCTTTCAAATATGGGGGCGAATTTTGGGCTGATCTTCTGTCATTAACCACCTCATTGCCTGCAAAGAACCCTAACGTGTTGTTATAATGACTGAATTGCTCGATTAACTGAAAGATATGCTGTAAGTATGGTTGACTGTACGAAGTCCACGGCTCATATCTGTTCAAATGCTGATTTTGTAACGGAGAGTTAACATCCAAGAGTAAATAAATGCCCGCAGCCGCCAACATTGTCATACAAGCATCGTGGTTTAGATTGGGATTTAGTGAGTAAATGCGAATTGTGTTGACTCCTAGTTCTTGGAAGAGGATGATATCTCTTGCACATTTGTTAGGTTCTGATAAAGGATCTTGGGCTTCATTCACCAGACTTGATCCACCAGGTTGGTAGTCTATGCCCTTAATAAAAAAAGGTGAATGTGTAACTGAATCCACAAATTGCTTTCCTCTAACTTCAATGGGATGAATAAACCCTGCAGTATGCTTTACAAGGAGGCAAATTCCTATAAGTACTGTAGATGCGCCGATCTTCATTATCCCACGTATATTTGGTATTTAATTAATGTTAAACAACTTCCAAAAGAATCTAACGCGAAACCAAGCTAAAGTTAGCGTAAAGGTGCTACTGCTAGTAAATTGATCTATTTATTCCTTATTTCTGGCGTCCATAAATTGTATTGCGTCTGTGTCACGCGAAGCCATAGCGGTTGTTGTCATTTTTTTACCTGACGCAAAAACGGGTAACATACCACGATACGTAATAACCACATAGAAATGACACTAACAACTACAAAGTAAAATAACTATTCTCATCAAATGTAGGATAAATAAAGCCTTGCTCTGTTAAAGTTTGGCAGTGCATCCTGACGTCGTCTTCTAGCATTCCCAGAGCTTGCGAGATCAGCTTAGTATGAACAGAAAAGGTATTTGCATCCTTGTCCTTACACTGGTCTCTGCAGAAGTCCAGGATGCGTTGTGTAGCCGGTTTTGCATTACTGAAGTCATTATCTTGGACAAATAGACTTTGACCGTCGGCCTGCTGTTTACCTGCATCTGTTGAGGAAGAATAACCCTCCATTTTGCCGTTAGCAATAGCATAACACTTTATCGCTGATAGGTGATGTGCTATGACTTCGTTGAAATTGTCCACAGGTTTTACAAGAGCGTATTGGATATTCATCTTACCGCCAAATTCTCGTAAAGTAGCAAACACTTTCACATAGGTACCAATACGGAACTGCTGTGACACCTCAGAGTCGTAGCCCCCAACTTCACCTTGGCTTGCGTGTTCTATATCACGTTGGTCGTTACTCCATTGCCTAAACTCGAGTTGTCCCGTACCGTCCTCAACAGTGACATTAACGTTCGCCGTATGATCGACGACATTCCGTACAACGCCGACAAAGCAAATATTGTGCAGTTCAATATTACCTGCGACGTACGGCCCATCCTGCACAAGTTGTTTGGCCTCTAGTATTTGCTTGATGGTAACTGGAGTAAGAGTAGCTGTACTTTGTCCTCCAGATGAGCCTGCCCTCCCGTTGGAAGCTTGTGAATTGTCGAAGCCGCCCCCTGATACAGTGGAAAATTCGTTAAACGGTTGTTGTTGATACGCTACAAAATAATTGTGAGTATTTGGAATTCAATCATGCAGTGGACACATAGAAATACATACTAGCCATGTTTTGCAGCTCTATCCTTCAATATCTTACATTACTTCAGTCACGACGAAGGATAATGTACATTATTACGCGTCTTAAATCTTCCACGTCGTTTGAGATGATATCAAATTTTTCAACTTTAGCACTCATCTGCTTGAGCTTCGGACGTTAGTTGGAGCACAATATAACAGTTCGCCACGAGCATTATCCTGCACTTGCGACTAGTGCCTTTCTATTATAATGACAGGATATCTTGCTCTTTTAAACTCCCATCTTTTACTATCCTCGTCGCCACATGCGCTTGATGGGTTCACAAATGCTGAATGCGATGAGGTCCTATTGAATTGTTGCAGAGATATCCTTGCTGGTAAGAGTGAGAGAGTTATATTGGAGACGCTGAAAAGTATAGATATCGATCTCAATGGGATTGAGGATGAACAGGCTCTGTTAACTACGTTACAGAACGTGGCAAGAGAACTATACCAACAAAATGCACAGAATGCGTTAGTTTTAGGAGTTGCACTGTTGCAGCTGTTTGTCCAGACGAACTATACTGGCCCTGCTGTTAATGTAAATTCGTATGAGATCTTTAGGCTAAAGGAAAAGGATGAACAGCTCCATAAGCTAATGATTCAACTTCTTAGCGTTTTAGGACAGGTTGCATATGAACTATGTTCTGATCCTCTTTATCTCATACTTTCTATCCTGCTGTTTGAGGAGATTAGCAGGGTTCCCACTCTGTTTTTGAGCGAGGACCATGAACAGAACCTACCTTCTATTTCTGCTACTGAAACACCTTCCTTGGTTGCCTTTGCTCATTGGTGGAGGGCGCGGGCTTTACTGGTTCAAGTTTCTCTACTAGCAGAACCTACAGGGGTGCAACCGATAGTTGCGTCTTCCATACTGAGCAGTGTAGATCTGGCTCATGCACTTGTCAAAGACCTTCCTAAGGATACTCCTGACACGTTTAAGGCGAACATCTATACCATCTTTTACTTAGAGAACATAAAATGCTCTTTGGCCGTAAATACAGAGCATTTATGCTTGCCATCCTTATTGAAAGTGCAGAAACTGAGGAGATTCCAATTGATTCTAACAGGCGCCCGGGCCAAACGGACAAAGTACCAACAGAAAGCTCATGCCGGCTTAATCATATTGGCATGCTCATCCTCTAATGAAAGTGAATCCTCCCCTGATGAAGGTGCACCTGAATCTTTAGAGTTAGGCTCCGACTTACTGTTAGAGAAGCCTTTTTTTGAGTCAATCTGTAGCGAGCCCTTAGACGCACAAGTCATCAAGAGGCAAAAATATGAAGAAGGCAATGGCTTCATCGAGGAACGCGTACTGCCGGTTGCTCTCAGACAAGAAGATATCCCTCTGGAACTGAAAAATATCGATCCAAATAATCAACCACAATTATCAGACTACGACAATGTTCAATTGCTTCTTCGTTTGTATACTATAAGGCAGTCATCTCCAGCACATGACCCACTAGTTGAAGAAGAGTTAATGGCGTTGGTTTCTAGAGTTCTTTATCAGGACGGTAAAAAGAATTGGGGTGTTTTTTCAAGAGCCCTTTGGGAACGGTCAGTTATTGAAACTACCAAAGCCAAAACAATAGAAAGAGGTATTCTTCAAATGCAGTCTCTAGTGGAAGAGTTTAGCCAGCATTTTGAGTGTACGGCTGCATCGAATGACAATGACCTTTCTTCATCAGTTTACAGATTGAAGTATATTCATCAGCTGCCATTAGTTCCTAGATGGGCTCTTGATGCTATCTTAGCGGAGAAGTACATGTCTATGGGAATTATTCGTTCAGCAATTGCTATCTATGAAAGGCTACATCTACACTGCGAGGCTGCACTATGTTACGCTGCAGTAGGTGATGAAAAAGAAGCAGAGAAGATCTTGCAGGAACGTATTCAGTCAAACCCTAATGATGCCAGAGCTTATTCTATCCTAGGTGATATTAGACAAGATCCAAACCTATGGGAAAAAAGTTGGGAGATTGGCAAATACGTTAATGCAAAAAATTCGCTTGGGAGGTACTACTATTCCCCACCCCCAAATTCTAACGTGACAAAAGACGTTAATGCTGCACTAAAGCATTTGAACGACTCCCTAAAGCTTTATCCGTTGAGTTTTGACACATGGTATTTTTACGGTTGTATTGGCCTCGAATGTGGAAAAATGGCATTAGCGGCAGAAGCCTTTTCCAGATGTGTTTCTTTGAATGATACTCACGCATTGTCATGGTCAAATTTGAGCGCTGCTTATATTGAATTGGGCAAACTCAAAGAAGCACACAGCTGCTTAAAAAAGGCTATATCGTCAGATGCCCAAAGAAACTGGAGGATCTGGGAGAACTACATGCTTGTATCCATGAAATTGAATGAATGGGACGATGTACTATTGGCATGCAAACATGTCGTTGATATAAGGAAGGAAAAGAATGGTGAGGCTGCAATTGACTTACCGGTGGTGGAGAAGTTAATGGATTTACTGATACAGACGGACTTCCCTACAGAGGAGTCTACCAGACTTACACATTTTCAGAGTTCATGTATGGAATTTATTTGTGTCACTCTTCCATCTATTATTACAACGTCCCCCAGATTTTGGAGGGTTGTTGCACGTGTGGAACTGTGGCGTCGAAGGCCATCTGCTGCCTTAGAGTGCCACGAAAAGGCTTATAGAGCTATTTCACACAATCCTAATTTGGAGATGGACGAAGCTGTTTGGAATAGCACCGTCGAAGCTTGCGAGGATCTTGTCTCTGCATATGAGTCCTTAGGAGAGCAGCAGGGAAGGCATGGCGGCGGAGATTTGGTTTGTAAGGACTGGAAGTACAAGGCAAGATCAACCGTCAAATCTTTGATGAGTAGAGGACGTAGTTCGTGGGAGGGCTCAGAGGGGTGGGAGAGGCTTCTTGAGTTACGTGGCACCTTATGACTAGTTTAATGATCATTCTTGCCAAATTCAAACTTTTTGTACGATAGCCTTACATATTCTAGGTTGTTAGCTATTGTATTGCACAGTTTTATTGAGAATATTGGATATATAGTCCAGCTTGAGGTTTAAATCCCTTTTCAGCTGTTCATGGCATTCGCGAAGCTTCAGTAGCTCTTCGTATACCAATTCCACCGATATTGCGTTAGAATTGGGAGCACTGAACTTTGCATGTGGAAAGGTTACATGGTCCAATAATTGCGTCTCGCTCTCAGTGGTCAGCTTAGGGCTATCATCTGCATGTTGAGATGTGTACGTATCTGCTGATGAAGGAGCTGACTCATTAAGTCGGTTAGGACTGGATTCACCCATGGGTTTATAAAAAGAGGGGGTATTAAATGGTGCAAGGTCCATACTGTTACCAATCTGGTTTTGACCAGGTTTCATGTGCACGGAAGTGAACATCCTAACTGCATCCAGCGGAGATACTTCATTGCGCCCAGCTTCTCCCCCTGGATCCCCCAATACCAGGCCATAACCACCCTCCACAATATTACCCACCCCCACACCATCACCACTGTTTCCATGCATTGATACCCCCGGCTGTGCTCGTCTCCCCTTCTGTCTCTCTTCCACTTCTGCCACAAGCTTACACAGCAGAGCGCGATTACCGACTTTCAAACTTGTTCCATTAAGTAACTTCTCTCTTAGTCTTTCAAATCTCTTTTTTAATGTCCTCACTTGCTTTATATTACACCCGGTGACTTTATTAAACTCATAGAGCAAATGACTCCATGTCTGAATCTTGTACTTATAGCTCTGTAAGTGCGGTTTATACCGAGCCATCAGCTCAAGCAAAAGGTCATCCACATTAGCGCTTGACATAACCAATGTGGTATTATGATAAACAGTGTTTAACCGCTTGAAGATATCTTACAGAAGCCTACTAAATGTACCTTAAATCTTGAATACGCTTCTTGTACGTACTATATCATAATCTTCATAAACTCCGTAGGGAGCAGCCCGCCTTCATAAAAGTGTAGAATTAGAAGATAACACAAAATATCCTAGATACACATCCTGGGATTTACTAAACCTTGTTGGAAGATACCAACAATGTTATCAAGATTAATCCTTCGCATTGTCTTCGAGCATAGTTTCAAAGAAGGTTTTTCTGGACGGAGCACTAGATCTAAATTTTATCAAAAAGCTCTCAAACAGTATAGACGTCAATTTAACCTTCATTAAGTAATAAGTACACGGGAGTAAAAAAGTCAAGCTACTATACTTAGTGTTAATGAAACTGGTCACCAGAAGTGTCACGCACACTATTATTAACGCTTCTAAAGTACTAAGACCGTCAGCTATTTTCTCTTTAACACAACGTAGGTGTGTTCAACAGTGCTCTACAGGAAGTGTAGAGGAAAGATACAAACAGAAGCTGCTAGAAAGAGCCAAAGCAGAAGGCTGTGCCTCCTTAGAAGATCTTAAGTCTCTACTGAAGTCTGAGATTGAAAAGAAAAAGAAGGAGTTTAACAAAATTGATCCACTGAAGGAGATAGAGGAATACGAACAGCGTATGAAAATGATGTCTAACAATAGCAAAATGACGAAATCCAAGGGTCCTGTAGACGGCAGAGAACCCAAGCAGCCATTTAAATCGTTAGATTCATATCTCAACGTTGAGAAAATCAAGCAACTCTCTAAACAGGAGGTGGAGTTTTTATGGAGGGCCAGGTGGATGAACAAAGAGAATGTCCTGAACGCTGTTGTGGCTGTTGATACTTTTAAGCGCATTGAAGGAAACGCCAAGGCAAACCCTTCATTTGTTCTTCCATTGCCCAGGGGTCAAGACGCGGACAAGGGTTCCAAAACAGAGGAGCAAGGGATTGAAATGCACTATGTTCAATGGCAGTTTGTTGGGGTCAACACCGTTCACTGTATGATAACATCTCTGGCCGAGTATAAGTTACATAAGGAGTTTGCTAGGCCTCATACTACTCTAGAATTCCATTTGGATTTGGTGAAGGAGAAGAAAGTTGTGTTAATGAACGGTCTAGTTGAGAAGGACACTAATGTATCGTTGCAAGATGCACAGCTTCTACTTTTGAACATCCAGAGGTTTTACGGCGCTATGGGCGAGTCTACAAATGCTTCTAAGATGAGATTAAAAATGCTCAGGGACTTTACCAGTGGCTCCCCAGACTTTGATGTGGATAGCTTAGTTGCGTTAGCTCAATCGATGGAGAACTGAGGTTTTCGGTTGATCCTGAGTTATTCCTGTAAAGAACAACACTAATAAACCTTGTTTATACACTCTTAAATATCTAATTGAGATTTAAACTTGAACTCTCATATTACTTGTTGATAATAAGCTTTACTTGCAAGTAGTTACGAATTACTCGTTGTTGCGATTACTTTCCTAACTCTAGCGGTTTATTTTTTTATCGCAGCCTAATATTATTACTCACCGCTAGCACATGAAGTGAAATTACACATAGGCCAGCACAGTCATGCCCAAAGTTGTATTTCTGGGGCCAGTAGGAGCCTACAACCATACAGCAGCGTTGCAGCAATTCCCAGACCCTACGAATGAACTTGTTGCTGCAGCTACTATCCCTCAGTGTGTCGAGACATTGCAAAAAGACTCATCGGTGGACTACGCTATAATTCCCTTCGAGAATTCCACTAATGGCCAAGTAGTGTTCACATATGACTTATTAAGAGACCACGTTATGGGGAGGGCATCTGAGAGCCAACGTGAAGTGAAATCGGACTTGGTAGTTGTTGCAGAGCAGGCAGTAGCTATTAATCATTGTCTGATTAGTCCGGTCCCTCTGCAGCTACATGAACTCCAAGCTAGGGGGGTAAAGAAGGTTTACTCCCACCCACAGGTCTGGGGACAGGTCACAAGATACCTTAAACACCTTTCCACTCTTACCGATCTGGAATGTCAGGATACGGCTTCAACCTCAACGGCTGTCCAGAAATGTGTACAGCAATACAAAGATGGAGGAGAGATCACACTGGCTATAGGCGGAGAAGCTGCTGCTCATATCCATGGTGGCCACATAATTGAAACATCTATAAACGATGGTGCCCGGAACGTCACTCGTTTCCTCGTTTTAAAACGAAGAAGTTCAGAACACCCCTTGTTTCCCAGCGATAATATGAAGACAGGGTCTTGGATAAGACTAATATCTTTCACTGCACCAAAGAACACTCCAGGAAGTCTCGTGGATATACTATCAATTCTAAATGAGTACCAGGTCAACATGAGATCAATAACGTCAAGACCCTATTGCACTAGTGAGCACAATTGGCAGTACATCTTCTTTATTGAGTGCGATGTCAACGAAGACCAGCCGTGGGACCAAATTAACCAGTGGTTCAATCAGAAATGTTTGACTTGGTGTAACTGGGGAACTTTTCTTTCTGAACGCGAGTAGCAGCGTCACCTTGATAGATCTAGTTTTATGATATATGTAATATACAAAGTGACGCTACTAGTGAAACCTATATTATCGCTTATTATATGCGCAACGGAAATAGCTGCTAGGCAGGTATACCAATGCAAACGCTACTTCCCATACTTGGCAAACTGCCACGTTTTGTTGTCCAATGGGCACGCATTTCTTGTCAACAGCCATTTATTAATACAATGCAAGTGGAAAGCATGATTACAGGTACCCCAGGCCGCAACACACTCATTATCTGTATCTGTCATTGCATTAGGCTGGCATTGTATACATGGCTCCATGATATGATTCCTACAGATTGCGCAGTTCTCCACAGCTATATCCCACGACCAAAATGCAACCGCTGTCCATTTTTTGATTTGGAACTTCTTGGCCCTTTCCTGGGGCACTGAGGGAAGTTCAGACTCTATAGGTTCATCTACATCCATACGATCGTCAGCCATCTTTCCAGTACCAGTTTGTAATTATTAGCAGCAGTACGGAGAGCTATCTTTAACGGTACGGCGGTTATTGGGAGAGCTTACTCACCATTGGGAAGCTTTAAAGCTTGCTAGTGATCCTGGCACGATCAGAACATATACACATCATTATTAACGTGAAATCACGTGAACACGCCTTGTTTTACAAACTGGCGCTTACGAGATCTATAGGCGGAGGATGTTTACAGCAGTAGCTTGAATCACTCTCAGACTGCAAATAACGCTGTGCTCTGTGCTAGGCATGCTGTATATGTTTGTTTTGTGTTGCGCTCCCTCCTCCTTGTTCTTCATGGAGCGGCAGCTCCCTGAAGGTTTTATCCAACCAAGCAAAAGCAAGGGTCACGCTAAATACACATAAGCAGACTACCAACGGTGCCACAACACATACAGATCCCAAGACAGTGCTATAATGGCGGACGCAAATAGCATTAGCTCCCTCTACCCTCCTCCTCCCCCCTACTTTAAGTTCTTCACCAAGGATAACCTTGATAAGCTCCCGCACTACAAGGAAACACACACTACGCGCGATCCCGAAGAAATCACTTCTGAACTGGACTTCCTCATTCCGCCCCCAATACCATCTTCCGGCTACTACAGAGCCTTCGGCAACATATGGCAAGTCAAGGACGAGCTCCCAGACCTTGAAACTGTCGGTCTACGAAAACTCTACGATGACGGCGACCAGAACGGCAATAACTACCAGTACAAAATCAAAGAGCTACACAAACTACTCAAGTCCCTTTTGCTCAACATGCTCGAGCTTGTGGGCATCCTGAGCGTTAACCCTGAGCTCTTTCCGCAAAAGCTTGAAAACATACGCACTATCCTGTTCAATATCCACCACCTCCTGAATGAATATCGCCCTCACCAGTCCCGGGAGTCCCTCATAATGCTTCTCGAGGAGCAACTGGAGTACAAAAAGAAAGAGATTGCTCATATCAATACTACCTGTGACAAGGTTGAAGCAAAGCTGGCTGATTTACATGCCCAGTACATAGATAATCAGTAGCCTGTTACCCGGTCTTCTGCCGGATTATTCCTTCGGATTTTTCCGCAATGGCCGCGATTGCATCATCGAGCCGCCAGCGGAAATCAAATCGCATGTGGTTAATATGAGCCAAATCGACCCAATTAACGGCCTAATTGCCGAAAAAGCATCCACAACACGAGAGACACAAGGAAAAAACGGAAGATATCTCTGCGTTTCACGAAGTAGAAGTCAGACAAGGCCCTAAAGTTTAACCATACAGCATAGAGATAAAGTTTAACAGAAGATTTAAAAGCTTATGGAGTATCGTGCACACTACTACTCACTATAAGGACAAAATATAAGCGGCTTTATTTTCTAACTTGGTTACATAGTTAATATTTGTGATATAATTTGAGAAAGAAAGTTGGTCGTGCGCACCTGTTTGTTGGAGAGAAAAAGGCAGTTATCGAGAAGAAAGAGAGGAAATCGGCGAAACAAGCAATGGATAAGGAGCCTGCAACACAGACAAATGTATTTAGGTCTCACTCAACTTCAACGAACTCGTTGTTTTCATTGAAAAGCGACCGCAGCTATTCTAGTATACTTGAATACTATGAAACAGCGTCGGCGGCGCAAAACGTAATAACGGGACAGAAGGATACGCTAGAGGAGCAAGAGGAGGCGGAGCCCGAGAATGCGGGCACGGATAGAGTACAGACTTCCTATAGTGATAGCTCAGATGGGGAGGACTGCGCAACGTTGGAGTTAGGTGAGCAAAGCCCATTGACTTTGAATTACGTGCACCGGCACGGAAACCATATTGAAAGGGACTTGGGCGGATCACGGGCGGAGGAGAAGAATAAATTTCTATTTGTACTTGTAGGACTTCCTGCGACAGGGAAGTCTACCATCGCAGGGCATTTACTTCGGTTTCTACAGAGCAAGCCGTTGCTAGCGCATTTACGGTCCGGAATTTTCAACGCCGGTCAGGTACGTCGCAAGTTGACCTACAAGAACAATCGGAGCATGCCACTGGCAAATAACTCTAAGGATGATTTGTTTAATCCAATGAATGCAGACAAGAAGAATATGTATGCGAAGATAACGCTTGAGCGGTTGTTTAAAGAGCTGGATGCTGATTTGTACGACATTGCGATATTTGATGCGACGAATTCGACCCTTCCACGGCGCTCCTATGTTTTTGAGGAGGTGCGCAAGTATAATCGCAGGCCAGGGAACAGGTTCAGCATTACGCCTATTGTTTTGCAGGTGACATGTGACAACCGGAACTTTATTCGTTTTAACATACATAATAAGACGTTTAACCAGGACTACTTTGACAAGCCATATGAATATGCTGTGCGTGACTTTGCAAAGCGCTTGCGCTACTACTATAGCCAGTTTGTTCCCTTTACAATTGCCGAGTTTGACCAAATGCGAAAAAATGCACGCCAGGATAACGACCCCCACAATGTCGACAGTGGATTGTTCTTTTTCCATATTGTTAACGCAGGTTTGGACACCTGTATGACTCCCTCTCTTATGCATTACCCTGCTAAAAGCTCTCTTGTTGTTTCACAAGTAGTGGATGCCATTGAAGATTTTGTTAACCGCTATTCTCAAATGTACGGTTCAAAATACATTGAGAGCGCTAATCGATTCATAAAGGGCGAGAGCGCTTTGCCCATATCGTCAAGCACTACATCTGTTGTTGATCTTGTTGTTACATCTGCTAGAACGCCATACTTGTCGACTCTATTTTCAGTGATAGACGAGCAATATTTTAGCTCATTGAATGCCGTTCGGAAAGGCTTTGGGTCTGGCTGTTGAAGAACTCTTTTAAACATAAGAAACTACGAACGGCGCCCAAGCTTTGATAGAGTGGTATATTATTACCACAACTTAATGATTACGAAATTACGTCCTCCCATATTAATGGTTATTTTTTATTTTTATTTTTTGATTTAACGATTTCTTATTTAAGACCAACCTCCTATTATATGTGTTTTACTCTTTATACACCTGGGGTTTCAAAAAGCTACCATTTTCTATTTTTTAAATCTTCGCAACGTTTATCCTATATCCTATATTATATATATATATAACATGTATGCATACCTAGGTGTAATTTGTGCTACAGATACAGTGGAGTTAACTTGGTGTCGAAGGTTCGGAGAACTTCAGAAGCTTAGGCCAGGCAAGCCGGATGCTGAAATGCTGCCGACCATATTCATTGGATAATCCCCACCTCCTACGAAACCTGGTGCTCCACCATTGTTGCTTTCAGTCGCAGGCGGTAATGCAATCCCATGCTCGGTTTTCGGCCTAACAGCATTGATATTGTTGTTAATTCCAAAGTACCAAGCATTGACCTTCTTATTATTATATGTAGGGTCATCGAAGGCATTCGGGTCAACAGGACGAGATCGCGCCCAGAATCTAATAGTTCTATCTTTGGCGGCACTTGCAAGAATATGACCAACTGGACTGTAAGCCAATGAGGTAACTGATTTTTCATGCGAATATGGTACTGTATGGGCTGCTGGTACAGAGTTGTTCATATCGTGCAATAAATCGAAGTGTTTAATTGCACCATTGTAACACCCGACAGAGAACATTGTTTCGTTAATAGGGTGCCACGCTAAGGACATGTAGTCCACCTCATCTCGAATGCTTTGCAGCTCCCTCATATTTTGCCTTAAATCGTATATTTTAGTACTTTTGTCTTTTGCAACAACGGCAAGCAAGTTGCCTTGGGTAGGTTGGAACTTTGTTTTTATTATAGTGTGCTTAATACCCAATATAGTTGATACATTTCTACCAGTTCGTGGGTCCCATAGCTTTATCAAATTGTCCTTAGAACCAGATACAATTAACCCCATTCTTGGATGCCAATCACAACTCTTAACATCCCAATGATGCCCTGTCAGTACTCGTTCTTGTTGTCCATTGCTGAAGTTCCATATCTTTAAGACATTGTCATCAGAGCATGTTACAAATTTTTGATCGCTACAGCTAAATGCTATATCCCGCATACATTCCATGTGTGCGTGGTCTACAACCTTAACCATGTTAAAGTTGGGTTGCCATATCTTAATTGTGCCATCTGCATCACCGCTAATCAGCCAATCTCCAGCATGAGAGTACTGCATAATAGTCACCGCAGAGTCATGTGCCTGCATGATACTTTCAAAGTTGAAGGACGAGCCATTCCAAAGCGAAAATTCGCCACTATATGTTGCCACTACTAGCCTACGCCCTTCAGGCGTCCAAGTGATTGCAGGTATAACATGCTTAACCTTATTGGAAGATAAATGGGTGAATTTAGTAGGAGTATTTATAACTCTATCGGATGTTCTGTACGCATCTGGAGGCATTATATCTGCTGTATATGTCGACTCGGGTTGTATTGTTCTCAACGGTATACCGTGTTTCTTGTAGTAGTAAAGCCTAGCGTACGGTGAACTCATATCCACAGTACGACGCTGAGAAACATACTTTTTCACTGAAGTTTCATTGTTTAGACTCATTGTTAAGCTTTTCGAGTCAATTCCAATCGTGGTTTGTTATACATATGTGTAGAGCTTGATGGCCTTTGGTTATTTCTCATCTAAAATTCATTGAGCTTCAACAATCACTGTTAACGAATACCACACATCGCATGTACAGGTATAATGTTCTTTACAAGCGATCAAGCGCTTTGATAGTTGTCGATTCATTCCAGATATTGTGGATATTTTGAGGTGGACCAATTCTCTTCCACCTAAGATTTTTTGCTTTCTGTGTGTGCTCAAGTTTGTCGTAGAGCTGAACATTGCCATCCCACGATCGATGAGCTAAATATACATGTGAGTCTAGAAATCACTACTTATGTTGCATACCATAGTAACCTTAGTGCAAAGGATTAGTATAATTCTGAACATGTTTATAAGCTTTAGTTTACCTCGTCGTTTTGTTTTTCCTACCTTTGTGTGTTTTCTAAGCCCAAAATACAAAGCTATGGGCCACAACAACTCCGTCGAGAGATAGAGTTGGTTTCTCCCATGTAATCTACAATGTTATCCTTTTAGTCAATAATATGTTGTACCTCTGCGAGCCTCTAGCCGCAACGGCTGTTTCGCAAGGTAAGGCGCTCGGAAAGTGCTATACCCGCCTCGTAATCAACAAATAAACTGTAATAGAGCCTCTTATGCGACTAATAAAGTCTTATGTCGCCCTTTCGAAGAGGATGAAGATTGTGCATTCATTGCCTGTTATTTATAGTGAGTAATTCACACGGTCGGTTCGCGGAAAAAGGAGATTTGTTGAAAGGTAAAGTTGGTGCTGTTTATCTTTGGCACGATACTTGAACTTGGAAGGCATGTCTAAATATAAAGATTCATCTACTTATGGCATGTTTCTGACCAGGAAACCTTCACCCACATCCAACGATTTTCAGCAACCATATAGCAATGCGAGGCCACAGCCGCTTTCGAGGTTCTCATTTCATAAAACACAGCAAAGCGGATCCACAGGACAACCTGGCTCACAGTCTATATCCTCTCCTAAGACTAAGATGAATCAGCGCAGTATGTTCAGTAGCAGTTTACCAGTCATGGAGAGTTTGCGTGAGGATGCAGTATCTGACACATTTTCAAAAACTTCTACACCGATTGACGATCGCTCAGATTATTTTGAGGAGTACGGGGCTAACCAAAATAGACCTTCAGGACCCAGAAGCTCATTCCAATGCACTAAAGATCTTGCAAGTATCGATAAGGTAAATGACCCCCAGAACCGTATGATTGTGGCGGCGGGNAAAAACCATTTAGGGGTGTACAAATTTGATGAAGAGTATTCTATTACTCAGTTACACGATTACATCTCATCGGGCACCCAGGGAATAAATACAAAATTCTCTAATTCTATGAGAAGGGGGATACGAAAGATAAGCACTATAGCTGATGTGAAGGCTGGTTTTCATAACTTCAAGAATTACATTGCTATATGTGGTATATCAACATCTATATCAATATATGATTTGAATCGTCCTCCCAGTGCGGATTGTACTCCGGTAAGCACCCTGACTGAGCACTCGCGCTCGATAAATAGCGTGGATTTTAACATGGGCCAGACAAATCTACTTATTAGTGGAGGGCAGGATGGTAGTATAAAGATTTGGGACTTGAGGACGAATAGTTCCAAGATGAACAAATGCGACATAAATGCATTTTCAAGTACGGATTCTGTGAGAGATGTCAAATGGATGCCTTCTTATCCGTTTGCATCCTACGATAACAGTTATCCTGTGAACTCGTTTAGCAGAACATATAAATTTGCTTCTATCCATGACTCAGGGTTGCTACTGACGTTTGACATGCGCCAGCCTTCACAGATAGAGAGAAAAATCAATGCACACTCGGGACCTGGTCTGTGTTTAAGTTGGCATCCACATATGGATTATATTATAAGCGGTGGTAGAGATGGAAAGTGCGCTTTGTGGTATGTAGGGGATAAAGCAGGAAGCAACACATATACACAGCAGGTTCACAGTGCCACTAGTTATTCTGTAAACACAGCCCCAACGTCCACAGGCTATCTTGAGACAACTCTCAACACTGCCTACCCTCTTACTAAACTAAAGTTTCGACCAGAATATGTTGGAAATGTTTTGAATTCCATGGTTGCAACCTCATCTATGGGAGAAGATTCCGACGTAACTATCTATACACTGGCGAGGAAATACATTCCTAAACATATCCTTAGTACTGCCGCTCCTTCCCTGGGGTTTATATGGTGGGATAAAGATATTGTTTTCCACATAGATAAGCAAAATACCATTAACGTCAGTGATATACGCTGTGAGCCAAATGTGTTAGATAATTTACCAAAAACTGTTGTGAAGTGGCGCGATATGGATGGTAATGGATTGTTGTTTGTAAATCAAGAAAAGGGCGGTTACATGGCAGAGGCAATGGTTGCACCAGAAAGTGCTGACAAGCAGTTGCGCCCTAATAGGACAAGCGCAGCGACATTGAATAGTATCTACAACTTTTCGACGAAGGATAGCTTGTTCTTCAACACTTTGTCGTACCAGTCCCAACAACAACAGCAGCATACTGGTGATTCCTCCTTCCAGGTAACCCATACATCAAATTTGCCAGAAATGGCTGTAGGTGTCAACACTGGTTCTACCTCTTCTGCAGTACATCCTCAACCACAGCATTTACAACATCACCAGCAGATACAACAGTTGCTATCATCCCCTCCATCCCCTCCTGTTGCTCTGTCACAACACCATGGCCATCAATTAGACGATATGCATATGACCCAACTCAATAATACAGAAAGACCGACTTTAACGAAAAGCCTATCTTCACATAGCGGTAAGCCAAATATGTCTTCCTTAGGAAACGTAATTATGCAAAACCAGTCACACCATAACTCTAGCATATCAGATTCGCCTTCTTTTTCAGGATGCCCTATGGAATATTTGAACGGCGTGGAATCACCTGCATTAGTTAGTATCGACTTACCACAGATCTTAAAGAAAGTTCGGTCTGCCAAATTGCCAAAGTCAAAGATGCTTTCAGGCGCTAGTAGTAAGTCACTCCTTGGTGACTACTCAGTGGAAACATTCAAGTATTTAGCTAAAGAATTAAAATTCTCATCGATGCAAGAAAAGAACGACTCCAATGCTATTGAACAAGAACATATACAAAGTTTAGAAGAAACTGACCCTACTATTCAACTTATAGAAAAAATAGGGATTTCAGGAAATAATACCTGGGCTACACTAATCAGGAACTCTACGTATGAGCCTGAATCCAAAAAACAGCTTAAACCAGTCAAACAAAGCGATTCTGATTTATCCTCTAAAGAAGATGACAGTGATTCAAGTTCAGAAACAAGCGAACATCCAATAAATGCAGGCCTATCAACCAAAGCAAACGAAGCAGCATCTGCCGTAATGGCGAATAAGATCAACCACATGATAGAGTTGATATCCATATGCAGGCATAATGCTGAAACGTACGGCCAGATCGATGATGTAATGAACTTCAAATTATGGCTAATAATTCGAGACTGTTTACTTTGGGACCTACGAAAGATGACCGAAAGAGCAGCTGAATATGCTGATGAAGCAGACGAGATTATCAGAGATGCATATGATGAGAAAAGTCACAGTAGGGCTACCACTAATTCGCCTCTCAGACAGAGAGATACAAGTATTAAGGATGACTTGTGTTCAACAGTAGAGGGTGTTAACGCTTCAACAGCAACAGCGGCAGAGGCCTTCGTTTCGAGTGAAAACTCCCCTATGATAGAAGAATATGGATCTAACAAACGAGTAACACCGAACCCACAATCGCCTCCTAGTGACTCTCCAGTGCCACGTGCCAGTAACTTAAAGACCGCTCACGTAATTGTTACCAATCTAGAAGAGCATAGCCTAGGAAAAGGTACCAGCCCTAATAGAGAGGTCGGAGCAGATGCCGAGGAAGGAAATAATGTAAAGCCTAACATATCAGAGTTGTCTGATACGAATATTTTGACTGGTAATAGAGATCGTAGAAGGTCTTGGTTACAGGCACCCAGAAATACACTTTCATATCTGGATTATAATTCTGATAAGGGGAGCAGTTGCTCTCCTTCCAGCGGGGCAAGCAAAAGGTCATCTTTCCACAGTAATGACTCAGTTAAAATAAGACAACAAGAACCATTTGTATTAGCAACTGGAAAATGTTCATCTAATGCATCAACAGGTTCTAGTGGCGTAGAGCAACAAAAAACTCAAAAGGACGAAGATCACACCACCAGCACTGCAAAAACTCCACAAAACTTAGCTAAACCTGTTGCTTCTTCTAACTCCAGCCATGAACTCCAGCCACCTTGGCATACTGTTCGACTTTTGAAACAAATTTTCAAACAAAGCGTTGAAGTTGGCAATGTGCTGTTAACTGTGAACATCATATTATTGTTTCAAACAACTTTTGGCATAACATCAACTGTTGTGGTAAAAAACACTCTAGCTCAGTTCATTGCGATACTCCATCGCTATGAGTTATTTGAGATTTCAGCAGATCTACTTAAATACTGTCCTTGGGATGATATACCAGGCGCAGGCTCTGGTCAGTCAACAGTTAGGCTTTTCTGCGACAAGTGTGGCAAGCTTATCACCAATGAAAAAAGTAAATCAAAGCTTACCAAAGAGTATCACAGCGGCAATCTCGAGGCAATGGCAAAATTCGGGTACTGGTACTGTGATTCATGTAAAAAGCCCAGGTCGCTTTGCATCTTCTGCGAGCAACCCATGAAGAAGCTTGTAATGTGCGTATTAAACTGCGGACATGAAGGCCATTTTGAATGCTTCAAACAGTGGTTTCTTGACGAGAAGATGGACCAATGTCCCTCGGGCTGTGACGGTAAGTTACTGTAGATTGCTCCTTAAATAAACTGCATTGGAAATATATTATGCAAGAGAAACTACGTTCTTTTCATAAAAGGTTGTAGCTTTCTAAAAAGTCAAAAACAACATCCCAGTACCCAGTCTGGACAATAGTATCATTATGATAGCCGTTAGGAAATGAAAAGAATCGTTTTGAAGATGAGCGACACAAATCGAAAAGAGCTCTCATATGATCAGGCGACACTATCTCATCTCTCTCACCACTCAGAAATAAAAATGGAAGGGTTTCATCAACAAGAGGCATTTCCTCTTCAGAGTTCCATACTTCGTGGCATAGAAATGCCACATATTTTAACACCGGCAGTACATAAGGAATAACCTTCGGGATAGATAGAAAGGTGTTTTCCAAGATTACCGCATCACATAATCGTCCATATTTTCTAGCAATGTATATCGCATTAGCGCCACCCAAAGAGCGGCCGTACAGTATTAACTTTTGCTTCGAGTAGAAGGGATCTTTGATTAAGACATCCATTACGCAATCTGCGTCCAATTTTAGACCATTCTCACTTGGAGTTCCTCCAGAATAACCATATCCCCTGTAAGAATACAGAAAAACGCTCACTTCGAATTGCTTATACAGCAATTCAGCTATTGAAAGAAAATAACCTATGTTTCCTGCATTAGGCGCTAAGACAAGGAACGTTGCTCGCGAATTATCATGCCGTATATCAAATGCCTGTATGCTAACACCATCCTTGGCAACCAGTTTACGTTCTGTATAGGGCAGCCCATACAAATCCGGCGTATCGACGTGGTTACGTGCTCCCTGAGCCCAAGAAGGATACACTAGCTTATTCTGATATAGATAGAGCGCTGCCAAGAGAGCCGATGCTGTCACCGCTGCGCCACCAAGAACCATCTTCAGTAACTGTTCCACCACCATCTATCAATTATTAGTGCCCCTCCCTTTTTTTGTACCAATAGTCTTCGTTGCTATTAGATGCCCTTCTAACCGTAAAATGATATCTCCAATTCTGAATTGATTTAAACTCCCTGTTTTCCTTAAGTTGAGCCCCCTACCCACAGCTACTCGAGGCTTCACTTTGTTAATCTTATTTTAATAACGTCTAATCTCTTGTCAGCTTTAATAACAAAAACCAATTCTAATTTCTGACCATCTATAACTAGGTTACCCGGTCAACGTATCTAGTGATGTTTTGAAAATTTTTTTTGGACCTTTATCGGTGGAGGTCCATTTTTTTCAAGGCGCTGGATTCCGCAGAAGATGCAGGTAGATGGAATTATATTGCGTGTTGTAGTTGGACGAAGTGTCCTGTAAAACAGAAAAGGAAGCTCGAATCCTGTTATCAATACTGAACATGTCTGTGGAAGAAGTAACTCAGAAGACTGAATCTTTATCTGTTGCAGAGGGCGAAAGCCGTAAGACTGTTTTATCAGACAGTAAGGACTTCGACTTAAAGCACCCATTGAACTCCAAATGGACGCTATGGTACACGAAGCCTGCAGTGGGTGACAATGAGTCTTGGTCAGACTTGCTACGTCCAGTTACCTCTTTCACAACTGTGGAAGAGTTTTGGGCTATTCAAAACGCTATTCCAAAGCCGCGTGAACTGCCATTGAAGTCAGACTATCACTTGTTCCGTAACGATATTAGACCAGAGTGGGAGGATGAAACCAACTCCAAGGGTGGTAAGTGGTCTTTCCAATTCAGAGGCCGTATTCCTCAAATAGATGACTTATGGTTGAGAGCTTTATTGGCTGTTATTGGCGAGTCTATTGACGAAGACGAGTCTGAAATTAACGGTGTTGTTATCAACGTGAGGAGATCAGGTTACAAGATTGGTTTGTGGACACGTTCTACGAAGCAAGGACCACTTTCTAAGGTAGGCGCGAAGTTCAAGGCAGTTCTACAATTAGAGGAGTCAGACAAGTTGGAGTTCTTCGCACACTCTTCTGCTAACGATAAAAACGCTAAACCAACCCTTGTTTTGTAAAATAACAAAATGCTAGGTTTGAAACTGCTGACGGTTGTAAAAGATTTTGGCCCATACATGCATTCTCATCCTCTTTATTTTCTATACATATATAAAGATATTAGATTATATATGTACATTTAAGATACTTCTAATGAAATTATTAGACTAAAAAACAGTCCTAGTGAGTTTTGAGTTTAATTAGGCGGCCAGTTATGTTTGGTGCATGTTTATTTCTTACAACTGCATTATAAGTCCCCTTGCATTCAGGCACTTTACAAGAGCAGAGACTTACTGCAGAAAAGGTCAGATGTTAAAAATGGGAGAGTCCTTGATTCTAGCGGATGCAAATAAATCAGTTCCAAAAGTTTTCTGCAATGATCTCTTGATAGTAGAACCCCACTGTGAGGACCACGTACATCAGTATTAAAATCGAACCCTTGAAGTAGTTAGATTTACCTTCCGCATATAAGTAAGCGAAGAGGAATGATGACACAACACATGCAATTAAATCCCAACGTGGAAAGACCAAAGCAAACATCTGGTCACGAATGCTAATAAGGGTATGGTCCATCTTTGAGGTGTAAATTAACGAATAAATTACCAATGCAGGGATTTGCAACAAACAGACTTGCAATGCATAAGCACTACCAATTTCCATAGACAATGCTACATTTCCGTGAATGGCGAAGGAAATAGCATTCAGAAACTCCGTAGTATTTGGTACAAGTGCAAACACGGTTAGTCCAAGAAATTTCGCGCTAAGTGATGGTATTTCTTTTAAGACTTCATCAACACAAGAAACTAGGATTTCTGCAATGATCGCGTAAAAGACGGTCGCGCTCAACAAAATCCATGTTGACTTCTTACGAGACCAATTAGGGGCCTCATGGCCATTTGCCTCTTCAATTGGGGCTGTATTGCTTGATAAATTTGCAGAATCTAAGGGTGCGGTGTCTCGGCGATTGTTTGTTTGTTGCTGGGATTGAGACTGCGTTAAAGGTGCATGATGCGATGGATGCGTATCTGTAATTGGTACCTGCCAAATCATTGCAGCGTGCGTGCGTAACGTGAACCATAGCCCTATACTATATGCCAAGAAGAGCACGACAGCACATATAATTGAAACAGGTTTGATAACCATGAGATACATTTTGTCAAACTTGAGTGGGGGTTGTACAAAATGGCAACTTTGCTGCTCCGCTGCAGGCGTGGAAGTGGACTCCCTACAAATCAATTCCCAATCACCATAGATAACGTATAAAAGAGTGGGCACGAACATGACCATCATGGAAAAGATCAACATCGCGCTCGAAACCCCTGCACTTGCAGGGTTGTACCGCTGAGTCTTCCTATGCAGGGCTCCACCGCACATTGATAAGCCTGGGAGCAAAAGAACAGCTGCTAGAATTGATCCAATCATTGAACCTTCCACTAATGACCCCTTAGATTGCCCCAATGCGACACAGTATAAATATACTTCAACAATCGTTGAGAAGAATGCATTTAGAACAGCTCCCATTCCCATGGACGTTTGAGCAGAGATGGAAGCAACCGCCTGTCCAATATAGAAAGCCAAGGGGATAATGGACAAAAGACAGAGAAAAAAGATTGTGGATTCTCCAGTCAGCCAAAGCTTTAAACCAAAATATTCCTTTACCACGTAGAAATTGAAAATTGTAAAGAAGACAATTGCGATCAGGTTCATGACGATGATATTAGTGCCATCAACTGTGAACTTATAATAGTGCAAACCCGCGCACCGGAAGGTACAAAGTAATACACTCTTTGTTTTCGTCTGTGAAGTTGGGTTAGGAATGTGTGTGTCATTTATATGTTTGAAGTCAAGCGCCAATGGATGTCTCCTACAATGATACAATAAATTCCACATAATGTTACTCATTGGAATCGTGAACACAGCCAACCAGGTTACGATTACGAAAAACATCATTAATGGTTGAATGAAGATGTGAAATAAAATGTAGAAGGCAATCCGTCCAATTGACCACGGCCCACGCCCAAATAGCCTTCTTTGAGGAATTGATTCCCCCGAGCTTTCAGATGTTTCCCGTTCCTCTGAATTACCGTTGTCTTCAGTATGATGCTCACCTACAGACCCATATGACGGAGTCATCTGGAAAGTAAGTGGGGAATTCATATTGGTACCCCATTGGTGGAAAAATAGGCGGTTCCCAGTAGAACTCACCCATTTGTAAAATTGCTGCATACTAATACCTTCATCCTTATCCTCTTGTAAATATTGCTGATCAGATATAATGTAGACAACCTTCCCAAACGGCCATTGAAGATAGAAAGCTAACTTGAAGAATACTGTGGCATAATCACGTGCTGATTCCGTGAACAATCCAAAACTACTGACAAGGACACCTGCGAATATCAACACCAGAAACATGAAAAGTCCTACAGTTAAGGACCAAATTAAATTGGATATGTGCAGCATTAAAGACACATGTCGGTATTTCGTTTCATGTATGTCCTCATCTGCAGCTTTCTGAACCGATCTCTGCTTTTTGTACAATGCTGGTTTCCAGATCCTGATACCAAAAGGATGGGTTTCATTGATTGCATGCTGTCTTTCTCGCAACGTGTAAGACTCAATGGTCTTTAAAGATGCTTGGTCTTCCAATGTGGGTTGCAGCTCATGCTCGTTTTCGTGGATTATAATCCTATCGTTGTCCTCTATAACTGAGAACTTCGAGATCCTGGGCTCCAACACAGGCCTAGCTCCGTTGCAAGTACTACCACTCGTCGTCCTGTTCAATAACGGCGATGGAGCCACAATGCCAGCCACTGCTTTACTAATAATCACTCCTTCTTGGTGGTTGATGTGTTGCCGTGTATCATTATGTAACTCTGTCGCATTATCATCCACTGAAAACATCCTACGAATGCTTTCGCTATTGCTCTTGCATGGCTTCATAGCTCTCCTTGTCATCTCTAGTATCGAGAGCTGGTTATCTTCGCTACTTGATCGCCCGCCCAGACTTATTCGTAAAAATAGAACTACAATCCTTGATTCTTCATCCTTGTTAGGCTGCAACAAGGGAACACGATTTTAAATTCTCGCAGAATTAACAAAGCTAACGTGTCCTATTGCAATACACGGAATACAGGACAAGTATAAATTTCAATAACTTCATATAATATGGATGAATTACAATATACCGTGTTGATCCTGAGCTGTCAGATTGCACGTGATAGCTTACCTATACACCAGTCGACGTATTATGTAAGGACTCCGACATGTAATTGTGAACGAGTAAATCCTATATCACGTGAGCACGGAAATCTCGTATAACACGTGCACAGAAACTTGTATAAAAAGAAACACGATTCCAGATTGTGTAGCCGGGTAATAAGAAAAGAAACATCCTCTAAATAGGAGTTGGTTCTGCTATTTTACTCTTAAGAGGACTTCTGTCAGATTACTTCAAGATACTTCAATATAAACTGTATTGCAGTGATGTTGCCTAGAATTATACCCTCGTTAATACTATTAGCACATGCTGTCAGTGCGGTTCCCATAACTGTTGTTACAACTAATGCTGTTGGTCAGCCGGTAACCCAGGTGATTGATAATGGTGTACCAGCAGCAGCAGCAGCAGCAGCAACCACAACTACTACGCCAGGAGTAGCACCGCCAGCACCCGCAGCACCCGCAGCACCAACAACCACAACTACCCCAGCAGCAGCAGAAGCAGCAGCAGCAGCAGCAGCAGCAGCACCAACCACAACTACTACTACTCCAGCAGTAGCACCAGTAGCACCAGGAGCACCAGCAACCACAACTACTACTACACCAGCACCAGCAGCACCAGAAACTACGACTACAACACCAGAAGTAGCACCCGGAGCAGTACCAACTACAACAGGAACGACCACTGCCGCTCAACAACAGGCAGCAGCTCCAGGAGCAGGAGCACCTGTCCAAAATATTGGTAATGGTGCGACAGCTGTTCTTTCAACGGATTTGTCTTATGCCCCATTGCTTTCTGATAGACCAGATCCTAGTACTGCCCAACAAGCCCCACAAGTCGGTACTTATGCTACTGATCCATATGCTACCATCGAGGAAAAGGGTACCACTTACACTACTACAAGGGAAAAAACCAAAAAGTGGATAACTAGCACCATAGCAGGTGGTACACAAACTACACATATTGAAACCGAATATGTTCAACTATTCTCAATTCAAAATACCGTTGCAGAAAACGTACCGGCAGGCAGTGTTGGTTTAGGTACCATTTCTGGCTCCGTCGGCGACTACCGTCCCCCATTCACCATCACCGTCTCAAATGGTGTCGCCGGCGTTACTTACGCAGGAGAATTTGGTTCATTAATGTCGTTATTACTTTTGTTCGTAGGGTTTGCTTTGTGATGGCCATGGATCTTCCGTTAGCCCACCACTAAAAAGGTCCGCATTCAAATTCTATGCAAATTATTCAGGATGGCATTCGCCTATTTCTTGTTTAGTTAAATTCTGGTTAAACGTGTTACTAAGTTTCACGTATTAAACAGTAAAAAAAGGTTATATATATATATATAGGGAAGTTAGATATTTTTTGTTTGATTGTAAGTTTCGAAAAGTGCTTTCTCAAGCTTCTCTAACCCTGCATGGATGACTTCTTCTTCAATATTCAAAGCCGGAACCAATCTTACTGTGTTGTTTCCAGCTGAAATGAGCAAGAGACCATTTTCGCGTGCTACTTTCAAAAGCTTTGCTGGATCATCTCCTAATGCCATTCCCAGTATCAAACCTTTTCCTCTCACACCCTTAATGATGGGATAGTCACCTCGCAAAGCCTTCAATCTCTCTTCAAGGATACGACCTTTACGGATAACCTCATCTAAGAATGCCACATCGGCAATTTTGTCCAACACATACATACCAATAGCAGAAGCTAGGGGATTGCCGCCATATGTGGTACCATGATCTCCTACTTGTAGACTACTGTTGATTTCCTCATTAACTACAGTTGCACCAATTGGGTAGCCATTTCCTAGCGCCTTAGCCACTGTGAATATATCTGGATGTGCCTCTTTGGGTAGGTAAGAATGGGCCCAAAGTTTACCCGTACGTCCCATACCGCATTGGATTTCATCAAATATTACAACGATATTATGCTTCTTGCAAACTCGCTTGATTGCATACATCTTATCATCTGCAATCGGAAAAATACCTCCCTCTCCCTGGATTGGTTCCACAATGAGACCAGCGGTACTGTCTGCTCTAGCTTCAATTGCAGCCTCGATCGTACTGATACTTTCCTGAGCATCTAGAAAGGTCACCCCAGGTAATAAATCCCCAAAAGGAAGTCTGTATTTGCTATTGCTGGTTACTGAGAGTGCACCTAGAGTACGACCGTGAAACGAATTCTTGAAAGCGATGATGCCCTGCTTTTGTGGGTTAATGAGCCGTCCATGCTTTTTAGCAAACTTCAGTGCGGCTTCATTAGCCTCAGTTCCTGAATTGCAAAGAAATACCTTAGAGGCATCCCATTGGCCGTTGAAGAGCTTAGTTTTCTCCACCAATTTCTCTGACAATTGCAAACTCTCAACATTGTGGTAAAGATTGCTACTGTGAACCAAATTACATGCTTGGGTATTTAAAACAGCACGCATACCCTCGTTTGCATGTCCAAGAGATGTGACTGCTATCCCAGCTGTAAAGTCAATATACTCACGACCATTAACGTCATCGTACAAATAACTACCTTTGCCTCTTGTGATAACTATATCGCTAGGTTTAGAATATGTTGTTGCTTGATATGAAGTTTTCGTGAGCAGAGACGAAAGGCTGTTGGCGACAGTCGAATTTAATCTCCTGAATTGTGCAATCGTCATTTTTGGCCGCTAAGAGAGATATAGTACATAGTACCAAAAGTACTGCACACCTTCAAGCTACAGTTACCTACTTTATACTGGTTTTGCAGAGATGTGATTGAGTCATGATCATCATCCCAGACGATGCTGCTTCCGTGCCTTTAAGTGAGGATCAACAAAAATGGGTTGTACGGTGATGATAATGTTATGTTTGTTAAATAGTAGTACAACATTCTATTGATGGAGGAAGTTAGTGTGCTTTGTTCCATGAGAGTAGGTATGGATCGGCAAGCTTCCTGCCACCGAAGAAATAGTAAGCTAGTATCACTAGTGCGACTGTAAAGCAAAGACATCCGCACGCCAAAAATGATATGCCGAAAAACATATTCCTTCCACCAAATGGGGAACCTGTCGACAAGTAGAAGGCCTTCTTACCATCTTCCCATAGGTTAACAGGCCAATGAAGACCGATCTCTATCTCATATTCTCCTGCTATTAGAGTTGCGTTATCGTTTCGTCTAATCAATTTTGAAAATTTCTGTAAAGAAGATGTCCTCATCCAATTCTGGAATTCTTCCCATTCCTCAATATTTGGAATATTATCTTCTGTGTAGCCGTGAGGAAACTGCTTTTCCCAAAATGGTGGAGGAACAATCTCATCTGCAGAGTAAGTTGTCTTTTTATATCTTCTCTTGTCACTTGACCAATTGATACCTTTATTTGTCAGCTCGTAGTCTGGTGTGCCGTTGACACCGTCTAGAGAAAAAGGGTAGGTATCATTGAACATAGAGTTAGCTATCAAGCCGCAAGGATAGTATATCTTACCCTCGCTGTTCGTTGCTAACGGCGCGCAATTTATACCTATGGTGTTATGTACGCCTGAATGCGGGACAGCGGTACCTCGTAGCTGTTCTTCGTTGAACGAAAGAACATATCTTCTATGATTCTGAGAAAAGCTTTCTATCAAGTAGCTGATATAAATCGAAGGTTTCAGATCATATGGTATCTCAAACCGAAGTCTGCACTTACCATCCTCTTCATCGTTTTCTGGAGGAACATATTGCCATTGAGGCTTCATGGAGAATTGAGAAGTACTATGAAAGTGAAAGGAGTAATCATTAGTTCCCATCAAATCAAATTTTCCCACAGGAGCGTCTTTGGAACAGTTCTGATAGTACAAAAGAACTTCGTCGACGTTTGCTGTTATCGTAAAGATAAGCGCCCCTGAGACAACGAAAGCTACAGTTAACACCAAGTACAAAGGGATAACATTCAGAGGTGTTAATATGTAGTGTAGTGAGGCTAATCGCTGTTGAGTGAACTTATTATCTTTAGGCCTCCTGCTTCTCGGCTTTACAGGCTCTTCATATGGTTCGTCCTCAAAATCTGAGCCATCGATGCCTTGTTGTTCGGCCAGCTGCTCGTTGTGCGCCCGCTCATTCCTTTTGCGGAACAAACCAAAGTTGTTTAAGTTGAGCCCCGTCATTAAATGTCCTCAGCGTCCCACCTCTACAGCCTCACTTGTCGCTTGGTGTCCTTGTTCAAATTTGTTGTTCTTAAACGTTGCTATATAACCGGTTGTCGGAACTACAAAAAAAAGTTGAACTACATTATTTTAGAAGTTTTTATTTATTGTTAATGCCTCCATCATTTGCAACAAGTACGGAAAAGGATATACTATCAGCATACATATCATGGTATTGTTAACATATCAGAGTTTAATAAATAGTAAAATAAATATTGTATTTCAGGAAGATGCTCATCTTTCCTTCTCATAGTAAGCATGACTATGATACTATTATATTAGACCGCAGAGATAGATGCCACGCTGCCATGTTTTTTGGCTACACCACAAGATCTGGTGGATCATTTAAACTGGTCATATATACCAGAGTAATATAACTTCTACCTGTGAACTGACACTGACAGAAGTAGAAACTGAGCCTGATATAGTTTTAAGTCCTTGTTGCTGTTGGATCCTTTTGGATCCTCGTCCGGCGTTACTGAAGTTAAACATCAGAAGAGCTTTCGGACTTGTCTAGCAACCTTCAACGTAAAGTTCATTAATATTTTGCTATCTTCTGTTCTTTGACTGCATCATCACCTAGCCATATGTAGTCAACCCACAGCGTGTTTGTGCAAATAGAGGTCACCTGAAACACATCCAGTGGATAGGTTATCTAGATGATCTCCTGTATGTATATGGAGAATCTTATTCCAAACTGCTCCAAAGCCGTAGCATGTTGCCCCCCCTCCAAAAATCGTTGTTTTACCCCCAGAAGTCTTCTGAACTTCAAACCCAGCCAATAATGGCGCGCTTGTTTCCCAGATACGGTCATCTATTCTCACTGTAGTGGTTAAGCCCGTGGAGCAATCAATCTGTAATATGGAATTGTTTTGATCGAACAAAAGGTCAGGATTCATTCCTCCCACCAGTAATATCTTATCTGCGCTATAGAAAATAGCCTTGCTACCGTAGCGACGGTAGATGGGCTTTCTGTATTGAGCATTAAGAGTGATTGCGTTTCTTTCGTGGTCAAAGTGAAAGAGAACAATTTTATCATCTATGTCTTTCTGATTTAGTGCTCCACCAACTATAACACCAATATGGCTATTAGTATTGTAGGCCATGGCAGAAGCTATTTTACCGGCAAAGTCCTTACAGTCATAAGCTGGGACAATAAATTCGTCTTTGCTATAATCGTAAAGCAGGAAGGTAGGTCCTTCTGTTTGACCTCCATAAATGAGAACTTTATCTTTTCCGACACTCACAGCCGAATGTCGGTACCTTGCTTCCGGTAGACTTAGGGATGTCTTCCACGTCCAAAGTTTATCCTTCTTAATAAATAGCCAAGTATCAAGTAAAGCATTACTTGGGGAGAGACGGCCACCAGCTAGTAAAAAAGCACCATCATTGATAGGGGTGAATGTGTGACATAGCCGAGCATTGGGCATTGTTGAAGTGTCTATGCTCAACTGTCTTTGATTATTGCTAACCTCTAACATATCTGCCAACTTACCATGAGATGATCCAAAAGCATGCAGTAAGGATCCAGTCGGTAGGACAACAGATGCACCGAATTTTCGATGAAGAAGTTCTGAATCTAGGTCTGACATGGACATATTAAAGGTAGACGTTTCATATACCTCAGGATTTTCTTCTGCTGTTAACTTATACTCTGCTGAAAAATGAAAATGTGTGTCATTTGTTGCATGGAGAAGAAGGTAATGATGACAGAAGAGGTAAAATTCTTCCAACTCATCGAAATCCTCTGCCTGTTGAATCTTATTAATCGTGGCAGAATTAACTGACCGCCATAGTCGGTGCATATCACCTGCGTTAACGTTCGTAAAGCCTAACTTCCTAAATCTCGCTACCTGTGTTTCTACTGTAGGATATGATGAAATACATTGCAAAGGTGAATCGTTATTCTTGAAATGTCTTAACATCTGCTTCGCGAATGCTTCATTCTGTCCTGCAGGCATTATCTGCTCCATCAAAACGAAGTGCGAAAGAGGAATCCTCGAACAAATTTCTATGATCCTATCTGCCCTCTCCTGGGTCATATAGGCGAGGGATACCTCTGCAACGAAGACCTTAACAGCGTTTTTCTTCCCGGATGTTATTCTAGATAATATGGTTTCGAATTCCTCGCTGTTATTTAAATTGCAGGATTCCGCTGTGTATCGCTCGGAAATAAACT
Organism: Eremothecium coryli CBS 5749; assembly: GCA_000710315.1. Taxonomy (NCBI): domain Eukaryota; kingdom Fungi; phylum Ascomycota; class Saccharomycetes; order Saccharomycetales; family Saccharomycetaceae; genus Eremothecium; species Eremothecium coryli. Next base: position 1,010,717 of record AZAH01000004.1, read on the forward strand.
GAAGTCTTGACTTTTCATTAGATAACCTGTATTCACCTACGATATTGGATAATTCAGGTGTAGTTGTGACTACATCCACCTTATTTTTCAGTAGGTCAGCATAGTCAATGTCAACAAAAGTAACTCTGTCCCGGAAACGCAATGATGATTTGTTCTTACGATCGAGGAGTTGAAAGGGAAGGATATCATAGCCACAGCCTAAGTTAATTATGATAATCTCTTGATCACCTATAATACTATCTAAAACACAGCGAAGCCTCGATTGTATAGCATATAATCTCAACCAGTATCCTCGGTTTATACATGGAGATCTCCTGATAAACTTCTTCACAAAATATTTATAGTATTCGTTAGGGGGTTCATCTGGATTCATATTAATATTCATTTCCATGGTGCTAGCATAGAGTTTTTCTACCGACCTTTTTGAAACAATTGATGAATTGTTAGTTCCCTGTATAGCAATATCTGCATATTTATTCTTCCTTTCTTGTTTTTGCAGTTGCTTCAATTGTTTAGGAGTCAGAACTAAGTCTTCATTCGAAGTGGAAAGTTTGGATGATGAATGGCGCTTAGTTGGACTAAACATCTTGACTTATGTCCTTATTACCTGCTAATTAGTTCCTCTATGGTGATGAGCATCTATTTGAAAATTTCGATACTTTTTTTTTAGACCTCTAGGTATAGCTATTTATTGTTGCACTTCCAAAGCTGCTGCAATACTTAGTTTATCATCTACATTTTAAGCAAATAGAAAAGTCTGATCCCGTTTTGATTAAGTTAACATTGTTTACTGCCTCATAAATGCAGTATTTAGAGCTTGTAGGTACAGGGGCACCTTCTTTGGCGCGCAAGTCAATGAATTCAATACCCCCTGGCCTTCCAAAACAGCGAAAGAATAAAAAGTTCACCATGACCAAATACACAATATACGAGGCTAGCAAGTCTATGTATATAGTGGGCAGCAACAAGCGAGAGACAATGTTCCGTATTTTGGAAATTGACCTTACTAAGCCGAAGGACGTCCTCTTTGTCGCTGAAGATAACGTCTTCTTCACTCGTGGCGATGTAATGAAGATCTTACAGAATATAGAGGAATCTGAGAAGGATGGCTTGAACAAAAAGCTTACAGGAGATGGACTATTAGGCTGTATACGCTTTACTGATTGCTACTATCTCGTAGTGGTAACCAAAATCAGTCACGTCGCTGTTTTAGGGGGTCATTCCATTTATCACATAGATGAGACTCAGCTTGTTCCAATATCTGCATCATATAAAAAACCAGATACTACGGAAGCTAGATTTATCTCGACCTTTCAGAATTTAGACCTGTCAAAGTCATTCTATTTTAGTTATACCTATGATATTACCAACACGTTGCAAACGAATATACTTCGGAAAAAGTTAGAAGGTGTAGGTCGAGAGGACATAATGATACCCACCGGTATAGCAGATTATAATGAGATGTTTATGTGGAACAACCACCTTTTAGAGGATGTCATTGCATGTAGCGACACAGTCTTTGATTGGTTTCAACCTATAATTCATGGTTTCATCGATCAAGTGAATGTATCTTTAGAGGGGAAGAGCATTTTTGTTACTTTGATAGCAAGAAGATCACACCATTTTGCAGGTGCTAGGTTTCTCAAGAGAGGTGTCAACAACCATGGTTATGTTGCAAATGAAGTAGAAACTGAACAAATTGTCTCTGATATGGTTCTCACTTCATTTCATGCTCCATCCACTATGTATTATAATAATGACAGGTATACCTCCTTTGTGCAACACCGAGGTTCTATTCCTTTATTCTGGTCACAGGAGATGTCTAACTTAACAACCAAGCCACCTATAGAAATTAATGTTATGGATCCATTCTACAGCTCAGCAGCTAAACATTTTGACAACTTATTCCAGAGATATGGAGGGGGGCCTATACAGATATTAAACCTAATAAAGACAAAAGAAAAGACTCCCAGAGAGACCAAGCTGCTGATGGAGTTTGAGAATTGTGTAAACTATTTGAATCAATTTCTGCCAACAGAAAAAAAATTGCAATATNCCTCTTGGGATATGAGTCGAGCCTCTAAATCCCATGGCCAAGTGGTCATTGAATTCCTAGAGAGGTTTTCAAGTCAATCACTTGAGAAGACAGGCATTTTTCATAATGGAACTACTTTTGAAACAACCAAAATACAAGAAGGCATTTGCCGTACTAACTGTATTGATTGTCTAGACAGAACAAATGCTGCCCAGTTTGTAATTGGAAAGCGTGCTCTTGGCATGCAATTGCATGCACTTGGTATTGTTGATAATACCTACCTTGAATATGATTCTGACATTGTGGATATCTTGACTGAGCTTTTTCACGATCATGGTGATACGATTGCTCTACAATATGGAGGCTCACATCTGGTAAATACTATGGAGACATATCGTAAAATAAACCAATGGCGTTCACATTCGAGGGATATGGTCGAGAGTATTAAGCGTTTTTACAGCAACTCCTTTGTGGATGCTCAGAGACAAGAGGCAATTAACCTCTTTCTGGGCCATTATGTATATCAGAAAGGTCAGCCAATGCTGTGGGATATGAATACTGATTTCTATTTGCATAATATGTACAACATAGGGGAACCAAAACGGAGCTACAGACATTGGTGGAATGATTTTCATATTCGAAGCATTAAAGGAATAATTAAGAAAGAAATACTGGATAAAAATAATGATATTACGAGAGACAAACTAATAAAATATGTAAGAGGATACCCATCATCATATGATAATTACTGGAACGAGTATTATATGCCACGTTCCTTGATAACGTTTCATGATCTATTTGCATTCAACATGAATTCTACGCGGCTTTACCATTGCGAAGAGAAAGTCAAGGGTCAAGCGTCCTCTCCATTTATCTCCAAAAAGCAAAGCTCATTGAACTCGAAGCTTCGAGCTATTGCCAAGAAGGATATAAAGGCACAGACATCTGCCAATCTAGAATCTGTTAGTATGTTGAACGAAGGAGATGAATTCGATCTATTCAGTTGGGAACTTTCTAGGCTTGTTACAAGAAAAAAGATTCTAGAGCAACGAATTAACATTTTAAAGGAAGATATGAAAGTTGTGGGGTATGGGCTACCGACTACTGGAACTGAAGTTAATGAAAGCGATGATAAAATGGATTTAAACACTGTAGAAGCTCTCTCCTTGAAGAAGGAACCTAGCTTAGCTGATAGAATGCTTTACGAACGTACAGCAGCTGTGAGCTCATATAAAGTAATGGATGATTACGGAAGGTACTTTCAATTCGCAGCGCTAGTTTCTGAAGAAAGTAGACACACATACGAAAATGTTATGAGTATACTAAAAACACCTATATAATACAATTGAAAATACATCGGTTATTTCTATATAAGAAGTCGGCTACATAATTAATCCTTTAAACTTAGTAATTCCTTAAAGTGCTTCTTTACTATAGCATTGAACTCTGATTGCGTACTCTTGCAACACTGGCTAATTGCTCTATAACATGCTATTGTTGCTCGCACTTCTTCTGTTTTGATCCATATCTTTCCATTAACCCCAATAGCTACCTCATATTGGGTATATTTGGCTAATAGCGGTAGAAGTTCATATTCTTGGTTAAACAGCAGATTTCTTGCGAAAGCTAACGGAACGTCGATAACCATACCCCCATCTAGGTGTCCAAACCCCGCATCTTTACCAGTCCTAGAATCTATACATTCAATCTCTGCTTCTAAATCACTTTCTGCACTGGAAACTCTGGCATAACAAAGGTCGCCCACTTTTAAGTTAGGTTTATTCTTCTTGGTGGCATTTGGAAAAGCCATGTAGCTCAGTACAACAGGCGATGAAAAACTCGATAATGCTACTCTATAGCTATCTGAAAAGCTGGCAGTAATTATACCGATAACATAATCACCTACTGCTGGAACATATCTTCGCGTGCTATAGTCGACGTACACTGATTGTCCTTTTTTGGTTTCTTTAACAATTTCAATACCTGCATTAACGGCTCCGAGTTGTTGTGTTTTTGGATCACAGTAAACACCTGGGCCTAAAGAAGTTGGCACATTGTCTGCTACGTGTAGTTTGTCCCCTGGTATAATAAGGTTTGACATAACAGCTTGTTTTCTCTCGTCTCCTCCACTTGAATTGCCCTGACGGAAGACTTAAAAAGAATCCTCAGCCGATGATGTTTTTTTTACTTTCTAAAATTTTGTTAGGGAAGGTAGACAAACAGTTTAAGGTAGCTTCACAGTTAAAGGTGGAATATTTAGCTACCAATAGCTGCATATAGACTATGCTATGCAAGTTTCTATCCCTGAATGGCATTTTTCAGAAAGTTATTATATTATCCCTATTTCTGTACACTAGTTTGACTACATGTACCCATGTATCCATATTTGAAGGGCATATCATTACTGCTGTGACATTAGCACTTTTGATATTGTCTATATATACCTATATGATAGTCCTAGTGACAGAACCAGGTAGTCCTTTGGACTTCCAGGAATTGAGAATCAAGGATCTACGGAACGTGGAAGATGGTATTGAATTACCTCCTGAGTTTTTATCATCAAGGTCCATAACCTTGGAGCAAAACGGTAAATATCGTTACTGTAATTTGTGTCTTGTTTGGAAGCCTGACAGATGTCATCACTGCTCTTCATGTAATAAGTGCTGGTTAAAAATGGATCATCATTGCCCTTGGCTATCTACATGTATTGGCTTCAATAATCAGAAGTTCTTCTTACAGTTCCTAATGTATACTGCTCTATATTGTTCATGGGTCATCCTCGGGACTGGTCTTGAGGTTTTCACTTGGTTTAAACTCGGCAGTTACAATCATGAGTATCTAGACATTAATTTGTTAATGTCCTTCATGCTTGCCATAGCTTTTGGCTTGGGGCTTTCCCTGCTTCTGGGTTTGAGCATACATGCCGTCCTGATCAATCAAACCACAAACGAAATATACCAATGGAATAGATCTAGAGATGAAATTGAAGCGCTAGGTGAGAGCATTGGCTATGATGTTGCATTTTTGAAGGCCCCTTTTGACCTAGGTTCATGGAAACAGAACTGGCAAGCCGTAATGGGAACTACATTAAAAGAGCTTTTGCTCCCCGTAAGGACAAACTCATATATGTGCAGTTACCATACATTAGATGAAAAGGGCCTTTACTTCAAGATAAACACAGAGGTTTATTTAAGAATACAGGAAACCATGGCCCTTCAGGATCAGCTTCTCAGGAGGCTTGTCCCTACACCAGGAACACAAGCTAGCCCGGTGTTACCCATACAAGAAGATATTCATTCATTAAACTAATTTATACCCGTACTTAACTTGTATACATGTAACGCTTTATCCTTCGTTAAAACCCCCATAATTGAACCAGTCTCTTTTAATACGCTGTATCTACAAGAATACCATTAAGAAAGCAGCTACTACCCCTGATAATGTAGCTCTATTACTATTTGATCCTGCAATATATTTCGGTGTATTTGTTGAATACTGTTCAAAAGGCTCTTCGACGACAGATGAGGAAGAAGTGTATGATATGGATTCGATTCCGCGCGAAGAGCTCGATGATGATGTTGTATGCGGTGAAACCAATGATTGTGAAACAGGAACACTTTCGACAACTCCCGAACTACCTACAATGGAGGCTTCTTGCGGTTGCATTACAGGTACAGGAGGAACTGGTTGGATATTAGTTTCCACTTCACAGGTCTGGCAAGTGACAGTTTCCGTTTTAGTGGATGAAGCTGTAACAACAAGTGTGGAGTTAACAAATGGCGTTGCCATTCCTGTGTACCCTCTAGCTTCCTCTGGCTTAGAAGTGGAGTTCCAGTACCGAGTTGAGTTAGGATAGGTCAAAGTATAAATAGGAAACCACGATGTAGACTTCAATGTCTTGCCATCTTTAATGGAAGTCAAAACGGTGTAAGTCATCGCATTTGCTGTCTTCGAAACATTTTGAGGAAGCTCAGTAGAATTTACTCGTACTTGGTAGCTTGTGGAGTTGATAAAATGAGCACCTGTAACATGAGCAATGGCCGCTTTGTTAGATGTTACAGAAGGCCCACTAACTTTCGAAGTTAAAGTGGAAGTATGGCTTGAATTTGAAGGCAAGAGGGTCTTAATAGGAAACCAAGAAGTGTATTCCAAAGTTTTTCCTCTTTCAACAAAAGTTAGGACTGTATAGGACATTTCCGAACCAGTCTTAGAAACATTACTTGCTGGGTTAGTGACAGTCACTGCTATGTCGTAGGAGGTAGTGTTACTAACATAGGCGGAATTAGCAAGGACACTGGTTGTCTTATTGGAAATTCCCAAGGCGCGTAACTCATTTTCTAGGGGAGTATATGTAGAATTGACGCTCACGTTGGAAGGAAGGGTAGTAGCAATGGGGAACCATGATGTGTATTCTACAGTCTTACCTTCTTTTACGAAAGTAAGAACTGTATATGACATCCCTTTGCTTGTGTTCTGCGCAATGCCAGTTGTAGCATTTGTAGAGACTGGATGAACTTTCGCAGTAGTTACCGTATGAGGAATACTCACAGTTGCGCTCAGGTTAGAAGTAAAAGACGATGCAGGTGATAGCAATCGACTTGATTGAGCGGTATGGTTAGCTGGAAAAATAGAGGATTTAACACCGGCTTGCCCATAAACAGTGCTACTATTAGATGGAGCTTTAGAAGACAAATAATCCATCTCAGAACTCGAAGTGGAGTTCGCAGATACCATAAGTGAGTTCCTACTTTTACTAATCTTCTCGTCAGGAACCAATACACCTTCAGAACCAGGACGACAAACAGGCGAAATAGCTATAGTCCCTTCCTTTATTGGCAGTTGAACATTAGAGATAGATTCCATACAAATCATGTCAACCAAGGATTTCGATATAATTTGGTCTGAATCATCCCGGCTTGCATAAGTCAATACTGCAGTGTTCTGTATACAGTTACTGACTTCAACATCAGCGTAATACTTAATACGGATAAATGCAGCACCACTGATCTTATTATCAATATAAAGCTTGATAGAGCTCGAGTCCGAGAGATCATTAAAACTCTTCAGAGGAATAGTTTTAATTGGTTGCCTGAGTGTATTCACGTCAGTGACAACAACTACCTCAGTTGAGTTCTTATCGTAGAAAATACCACTCCCATCAGCTGTTGCTTCCAGAGTCAATTCACCAGGATAAACTGACGATGGGATATCTACCGCAAACCACACTCTACTATCAGAGTCCAAGCCAGCAAAGGACGTTGGTTGATCCATTGTATCCGCCTCATAATGTATAGAAGACAAGAACTTCACAGTTTTAGAAATGTCAAATGTATAGTCAATCACTCTAGGGCGGTCGAATTCGTTCAATTCTGTTAAGTTTAGCTTCGAGAGAACATTGAACGATGCATTACGCCGCTTGGTGTTATTTGAGAAAGAAACTGTGAAAACATTGGAGTCATCGTAAGATACTGAACCCACAACATTACAACCATCCATTAAGTTGATTGGGGTTTCAGGGAATGTGTTAAAGTCTGTAGGGAATGTGATGTTTAGGTTAGAGCTACCTGGCTCCATTACCACATCAACAACAACTGCATACCAATTGGCCAGGTTATGTGATATTTGGCTGTTGGTCAGTGTATCAATGATTTGCACCCTTGATATTGATGACTGGGGAGAGGATACCGATTTCTGTAAAGCAAGTGGTGTTGTATCATTTGTATAAGCGGCTGAAACTGCTTTTACTATAGCGAGAGACGCTACAAAAGCGCCCTTAATGGAAACCATACCAGCGTGATTGTATTTTCAGAGCAAATGGAAAGTGCAAAGTATTTTTGCTCTTATTTAACTCTCGATGCGGTGGAGATCAAACCTGGACCATACTATCTTAATTCTAGATCCTTATAGATATGGACCTTTATATAAAATTTGATTAGCCTAACCAACGGTGGGCTAGTAATATGGAAATGGCTAAGTGGATATACCACCGCTGGTAAGCGCACAGTTACAATAAAATATGGTTAACGTTTCTCAACGGTCATATTACAATGTTCTTTGTTAAAGGCAACGCCTCGTTACAACGGTGTAAGTGTGCCTAAAAGCTGGTCTGATGGAGACCTTAGATAACCAGCCTCGAGATTGCATAGTCAATCTTTTCTAACGGCAAATCCACAATAGTTTTAGTGAAGGAATCAAGCTGGTTGTTATTTTTTGATCATTTTGCATGCAGTTTGCTTTGAGAAAGATCAGTTTTCCCAAGCCAGCCATCCTAATTTTTAATTTCAACTTTTGCTAGCTAGCTGCAAGCGCCCTGTAAAAATAACCATAGAACGAGGAAGGACTAACAAATCAAAGCTAGGTTGGGCGCTGCTTTTTATGAACAAGCTAGTAGCCAAGCTCTGTTAGAAGCTGTTAATTCTGTGTCAAATTCTGAATTAGGGGTTGTTACCAATAGTGTTGAAATGGTTCTGCCTATCATAATAGCCACTGGCCTAACAATTGCAGCTATTACTGCACGCTCAGGCCTAAGGGCATGGGCCACCTATAAACAGCTTACACCAGCTATGATTGCTCGATTAAACAATATATCTGTTCCCGATACTGAGCTTTCCAAGCACCGAAAATATCGTTGCCATCTACCCCAGGAGGTACGAGATGAATTAGAGCGATATCAAGGCGGATTCTATAAGAAAATGAATGAACTTGAAGCAATGATGATCCTCAATATAACGTCTGAGGAGATCAAGGCTCTCAATTCTTCAATTCTAAAAAGAAAGCACAGATCTGCGATGATATTAAATCATCCTGACAAAGGAGGAAGTCCTTATATCGCAATGAAAGTCAATGAAGCGAAGGACTTGTTAGAGAAAAGTTCAATATTAAATGGCATGTAGCTTTGTATATATAATATAACTGTCTGTAATATAGTTGTGTATAGGATTCACGGTAGATCACGATTGTTTATAAAAATGAATAGGGGACTATCTATTTGGAAACGGGGGAGTTGTAACCTTAACACCAGATATAACAAATAGCTTAACCAGGACAAGTAGGGCAATAGAAAGTATGACCAAGGCTAATTTATTGTTCACAGAGGACGGTTCATCACTATGCAAGCTGTCAAAAGATTTGTTCTCGCGACTGTTTGGCATCGAGTGGGCGCCAGACTTAGATCCGTTTGAAGTTCCCCGCTATGTTTCTGTAAGTTTACCGAGCTATAGCAATGATGCCACCAAATATGTGTTCCATTGTGCCGTAAATGAAGAATTAACAAATAATACAGTACAAATACCCGCGCCTGCCTTGAGCTTAACGTTAACTTCACCCCTTGTTGACAGGTGCTCCATAGAGGCAGTCCCAATTAGCCCACCAGTATTAGATGGAATTACTATGCAAGTACATCAGAGCCTCTTTGACCAGCTGCTAAAACTGGACAAAAAAGATCAACTTAAGTTTTTGGAAATTAAAGGAGACCTGTATGAGAAAGTTAGTGTTGTCCATGTAGGCCAATCCTTTATCTTTCCATGGTGTAAATTAATAGATTGTTATCCGCATTTCCAAGGAGTCATAGAGTTTGAAAAGACAATTATTACACTTGTAAAAGCAAATGATTATGAATTGGATTACATTCCTGCGAATGGCTTAAGCTTGGGTACAGAGCTGAGAGAAGTGTCTACTAGGTTGCAATGTTTACCGTCGCCAATTGAAGAGCAACTACTGACCCCAACACCAATTCCAGGAGAAGATGATTCTTCTCGAGTGTTTGCTGGGGCGGATACTCTAATACAACTTGGGGTAGCTAGCGGGTCGTCCATTTCTATTCAAAACGACCAGGTATCTGCACTCGCAAAAATATATGTGCTGCTCTTGCCAAATAAGTTCCGGCCAGGTGTCCTATACAGTACACCTAGACTAATGATGAAGTTTGCAAATAATCCAAATGTGCGCATTTCCAAGTCCGAGGAAGACTTTTCATCTTTGCCCATTGCTTCTTCAGTAACCATGTCCAGAGTTGCAAGTTGGGAAAATGCTCAGCTGGTCTACCAAAAGATTATTCTTCAAAATTTACTGAACTTTATTACAGAGAGGGATCGAATATTTAAAGTTGGTGATCTGATCCCTGTATCTTTTGATTCTGATTATTCTTTAATGTATACCGATTCATTGAAGGACTTATCAATTGGGTTTAATGATGACTTATTGGTATGGTTTAAAATAGACACTGCCATGCTGGATGAAAATTTGGAGGCTGGGGATTGCTCCTTCCGAATTGATAGTAAAAGGACGAGGTTGGTAACATCCAGTATTAGTAATGCCAATCTTCCATCTTTGTCTGTGTGTGACTACATCTCCTACTTTAAACTGGCGCAAACCTTTAGATATAATTATAATTTATTCGATTACGCTAAAAGATTGCAGGATATTTTAAACACTAGTAATAAGTGCTGCAGCATGGGTATTCCGCTAAATACCGCTATTTTATTGCACTCTCAAACTAGAAATGTGGGGAAAACCACGGTAGTAAGAGCTGTTACACAAGATCTTGGTTTCCATCTTGTCGAAATAGACTGCCTTCAAATCGACATTAATACAAGCGCTTCAGATATTACTTCTAACTTGATTGGAATGGTTCGTGCCAAAATTGAAACTATACTGCCACATACCAGCCCCACAGTTATTTTCTTTTCACACTTGGAAGCAGTACTAGAGAAAGAAGATGAAATAACGGACCAAACAAGCTTCAAAGCGGCAAAAACATTAGGGATAGAGATGGCAAATACTGTAACTTACTATTCTACTTTATTCCCAGGAACAATATTTGTGTTCTCTTCAAATGATGTAAATAAGTTACCAGATGCGATTAGAACAGTCGTCAAATTTGAGTTTGAGATACCGGTTCCAACAGAAATTCAAAGGCTAGAAATATTCAAGTGGTATCTATCTTCAGAAGTTTTGAACTATACTGGCGAACTTAAGTTTTTTGCTGGTGTCGATATTGATTACTCTAAACTTGCCTTACAATCTGCAGGGCTGACACCTGCTAACATTCAATCAATCATAAATGCAGCAAAACTTAATGCTTATGAGAGTTACAAAAAAGAGAAATCAAGGCTCCTGTGGGACGGTGGTTATATGCGCATAACGCCAACTAGCCTTACCAAAGCAATCAATGAGGCCAGGGATGAGTTCTCAAATTCTATTGGAGCACCAAAAATTCCAAGTGTGTCTTGGGAGGATGTAGGAGGTTTAGAATACGTTAGAGAAGAGATAGTGGACATTATTGAGCTACCACTGAAGCACCCTGAACTTTTTGCATCTGGTATGAGGAAAAGAAGTGGTATTCTTTTCTATGGCCCCCCTGGAACAGGGAAGACCCTTCTCGCGAAAGCTGTTGCCACCAACTTTTCCTTGAATTTCTTCAGTGTCAAAGGGCCAGAGTTACTAAACATGTATATTGGAGAATCTGAAGCGAATGTCCGCAGAGTCTTTCAAAAAGCAAGAGATGCCAAGCCCTGTGTTATTTTCTTTGATGAGCTAGATTCTGTTGCTCCAAAGAGGGGAAACCAAGGTGACTCTGGTGGTGTTATGGATCGTATAGTCTCGCAACTGCTTGCAGAACTGGATGGCTTGAATAATAGTGGTGAGGGAGTTTTTGTTATTGGTGCCACAAATCGACCTGATTTGCTAGACGAGGCTTTATTGAGGCCAGGCAGATTTGATAGGTTACTCTACCTCGGTATATCTGATACTAAAGAAAAACAAAAGAACATTTTAACTGCACTAGTTCGGAAATTCTGCTTGTCTGATGATGTAAATATGGACAAGGTTGCAGAGTTATGTCCTTTCACATACACCGGTGCTGACTTTTATGCCCTATGCTCAGATGCAATGTTAAATGCAATGAGTAAGATCACAACTAAAGTGGACAAAAAGGTTATGGAATATAATACTAAGCATAGTAAGAGCTATACTGTACGGCAATGGTTTGACGCCGTCGCTCAGAAGGCAGATACTGAGATAACTGTTTGTATGGATGATTTTATACGAGCTCAACGCAATCTCGTACCAAGCATTTCAGAGGAAGAACTTAACCACTACCAAGCAATCAGATCAAAATTTGAATCATCGTAAATACTAAGAATTACTGTAGTTCTAACTACCTTAATCATGTAATAGTACTTATATAATCTAATATTTATGACCCGTCGCGTATCGTTAAAACGTATTTTATGATATATTTTTCAAATCGAAATATTTACTGAATTTAGACGTTGGCTTAATAACAGACTTCAAACACCATTTATCGGACACACTACGTATTATCTTCACACCAGGGCAAGTTATGGTATTTGTACTGAAACCATTTGATGAGATAACTGTTAACCCCAGAGAAAAGAAGAGGGTTGCATATTTTTACGATGCAGACGTTGGGAATTATGCTTATGGGGCAGGACATCCTATGAAGCCCCACAGAATAAGAATGACCCACTCCTTAATAATGAACTACGGCTTATACAAGAAGATGGAAATATATAGAGCAAAGCCTGCTACCAAACAAGAAATGTGTCAATTCCATACAGATGAATACATTGACTTTTTATCAAGGGTAACGCCGGATAACCTGGATATGTTCCAGAAAGAGAGCGTAAAGTTCAATGTCGGTGATGACTGTCCGGTGTTTGATGGTTTATATGAGTACTGTAGTATATCTGGGGGAGGATCCATGGAAGGAGCAGCGCGTTTGAACCGTGGTAAATGTGATGTCGCTATAAATTATGCAGGTGGCTTACATCATGCAAAAAAGTCGGAAGCATCGGGTTTCTGCTATCTTAATGACATTGTTTTGGGCATTATTGAGCTTTTAAGGTACCACCCAAGAGTCCTATATATTGATATTGATGTTCATCATGGAGATGGTGTCGAGGAAGCGTTTTATACAACTGACCGTGTTATGACGTGCTCTTTCCATAAATATGGTGAATTTTTCCCTGGTACAGGGGAGCTAAGAGACACAGGTGTTGGAAAAGGTAAGTACTACGCGGTTAATGTTCCCCTAAGAGATGGTATTGATGATGCTACTTATAAATCCGTGTTTGAACCTGTTATTGGCAAAATTATGGAGTGGTACCAACCTTCGGCTATTGTATTGCAATGTGGCGGCGACTCGTTATCTGGGGATCGTCTTGGCTGCTTTAACCTATCTATGAGAGGCCATGCCAATTGTGTCAACTACGTAAAATCTTTCGGTGTTCCAATGATGGTTGTAGGCGGTGGTGGTTATACGATGAGAAACGTTGCTCGTACCTGGGCTTTTGAAACTGGCTTACTACATAATGTGATATTAGATGAGGAACTCCCATACAATGACTATTACGAATATTATGGGCCTGATTATAAATTAGACGTTCGGCCATCCAATATGTTTAACGTTAACAATCCTGAATACCTCGACAAGGTATTAACTACCATTTTTGCCGGTCTCGAAAACACAAAATTTGCACCTAGTGTACAAATGAACCCTGTTCCAGCTGATCTGGAAGATAAGGGTGACGTAGAAGAGGACTCGGCAGACGCTAAAGATACGCGCGGTGGATCTCAATATGCTAGGGATCATATTATAGAAAAAGAAAACGAATTCTATTGATTGGAAGTTACACTCTTGTGTGCTAAGTATATACAAAGCTACATTGATATGTACTTTATACAGGGTTAATTGTGTTATTCAGTACTAATGAGTGATCATTATGAAATGGATGCATAGTGCATGTACTCACGTGACAAGTGATCTTTACTACTTTGCTTATTCATTTCTTCGTAAGAAGGAGCACATAAGTAAAATCACTAATATTCCGCCGCCACTCTAATGGACGATAGATCAGTAAATCAGTATTAAATGGCAGTGAAAGGATTGGGACAACCAGATGCTATCTATGATGGCTCCAATATCCGTGTAGGTATTATCCATGCTCGTTGGAATAAAGTTGTCATTGAGGCCTTAGTTAAAGGTGCAATTGAGAAGCTCCTCTCTTTAAGTGTTAAAGAAGAGAACATTGTTGTCGAATCTGTTCCAGGTTCTTATGAATTGCCCTATGCAACCAAGAGATTTGTAGAAAAGAATAAAGCTAATGGTACTCCGTTGGACGTTGTAATTCCAATTGGAGTTTTGATTAAGGGAAGCACAATGCATTTCGAATATATTTCAGACTCTGTTACCCATGCTCTTATGAACCTCCAAGACAAAATCGAACTCCCAGTTATTTTTGGACTATTAACTTGCATGACAGAAGAGCAGGCATTTGCAAGAGCAGGATTAGATGAAGCCAAATCTATGCATAATCATGGAGAAGATTGGGGGGCAGCTGCAGTTGAAATGGCAGTGAAGTTCGGTAGAGATTAGAGATTTTTCTAAAATATTACTTCCGTACGTACGTCTATTTAATGCAGTGTATATGATAACTTTAGAGTAGGATTCCGCTTCCCGCATTACCGCCAGTCATTCTCTTAGCCTTTCGTAACGCATCACGTTTCTTCATCTTCATCTCACGGGTCCATGCAGCTCTATTTTCCCAGAACTTTTTCTCCCACTCTTCAAAACGCCCCTCATTACCATGCCTCTTGACCTTATTCAATTGAGTTTGTACTGTCAAAAAGGGAGAGTCAAAATGAGAGAAAAACAATCCATTTCTTCTTTCTTGCAAAGCTACAATGTTATATGGAACTTCTTCTGCAACTCCAGAGGGAGATTCCTTAATAATGCTGTCCTTTTCGTGATCAATATCTTCAGTAAATTGCGATACCAGGGAAAAGCCAGTAGATGCATTCTCCTGAGGGTTAAACAATCCTCTCAACGTTTCTGTAGAGTTCATAACTTGTTTTGTGCCTTTATTATTGCTATCATTATCAAAAGTAGGAATAAACTCTTCATCTGATGTTTCATTATCTTCCTGGAGGGTAGCATTGTCTTTGGAACTGTCAGCATTGTCATGAGTTTTTAGGATCTCTACGCCAGCAGGCTGTTTTATACGGGTGTGATCCTCAAACCCCTGCAAGTCCTCGCCAAGGCTATTAAATTTAGCTTCAAACTCGTAGTTGGCACCAGCGTAGTCCTCTTCATCATCCAGTTCCAATGGTTTATCAAAATCTAAAGTGCCTAGTATATTTTCCAGAACCTTTTTGTTTTTTTGCTTCTCTATATTAACATTTACACTTTGAGTCTCCTCATGGACAGCATCCGCTGAATCTGCTGAACTCTTTTCTAACACCTTGATAGAAATACTGTTCTTCGTCCTCGTGTAGTCTAGCTTATCAACAATGTGGTCACAGCCATCGCGCCAGTACTTCTCATCAAACCTGTAAACAAGATCATGTATTTGCTTGTTCCTTTCATAACCCCATAGCTTTGTTTTGTAACACTTATATACTTTTAGTTGGCCGTTAACATTGATCCTAAAGGTCGCATTCTTTAGTTTAAATTTGTTCCTAGGACAAAGACGATTTCTACCAGCAATTTCTTCCTTTAAGTCTACCCATGACTTTTGAATATTCTGTATCTTCTTGTGGTATTCCCACTGTTGTTTCAGAATTTGCTGTTGTTTCCGTTCTAATAAAGCGATATCTTCATTCTCTTCTTTCCATCGTTGTTGCCAGTTTTCTTTCGCCAAATCAACCTTTAAGTTGTTACCCATATAAGTTACATTATTAAAGCTCGATTTCAATTTATTGTATTGTTTAATGTCCTCAAATTCCATGTCAATATAAGCAAAATTGGCATGGCACTCAAAACTAGGACTCAAGCACTTCCCAAACCGAGAGAACCGCAAATGTAGTTGTTTAGTACATTCATCAATATTTTCATGAATATTTCCAACATACAAACGCTTTGATATTGGCATATTACCTGGTTGTACTTGCTCGTATTCCTTCGATACATAAAAGACTGGATGGTAGTAGCGCTTTCACTCATCACAAATTTTCCGATGAGCTCGGTTATTGGTGATTTTCGTAAAATATGACTGTCAAAAATGATGCAAAATGGCAAAGCTTGAATTTGAAGCTGGACAAATATAATAACTAGAACTAAGAACGGCCAGAACTGGCAACGCAGTTGGCTTGGTGAATTTCTAAGCTTTGTTTCATCATGGTGACCACTGTTGATTATCCTAGGCCTAAATTTCCTACTTCTCTTGATATCCCTCTGAGGGATTCCGAAGAAGTCGTCTCCATCGATTTAGAAAACGACTTACCAGAAGATCCAGGAGATTTAAAAACGCTTTTAGTGGAAGAGTCTTCTGATAAAGAACATTGGTTAACAATTGCGGTAGCATATTCCGCTCGTGGCATGCTCGATGCCGGAATAAAGTTGATTGAAATGGCATTGGAGGTATTCAAGGGACCACAGTCTGCGCCACTTTATAGTTACCTAACTTGGGCGTACCTGAAACAGTCAAAATCTGCAGGTTCCAATGCTCAACTTAGGGAAGGATTTTTAACAAAAGCAGAGCAAAACTTGAAAAGTGCTATAGAGTATGACCCATTTTGGATTGGCAATATGCTGGCCACCATTGATTTGTACTATCAGCGTGATCTTTATGACAAAGCTTTGGAAACAGCAGATATATTCATCAAGAAAACACAAGAAGATGATAAAACCCAGGGGAAACCCACTAGATCTAATGTACTCTTTTTGCTTATGCGTGCGAAACTGCTGTACCAAAAGAAGAATTACTCTGCTTCATTACGGTTATTCCAAGAGCTACTTGTTCTTGATCCTATGCTCCAACCAGACCCTCGTATAGGTATTGGATTGTGTTTTTGGCAGCTAAAGGACCCAGATATGGCGTTGAGATCGTGGAAAAGAGCGTTAGAACTTAATCCTGAGAATAAAGCAGCAAACATTCTTGTGCTGCTGGGCAACTACCGCAATGCCTTAACCACATCCAATGATGATAGTGAATTTGCCACAAGGTTTACAGAAGTCCTGCAGGACTTGAAAAGTTTATACACCAATGAAAATGAAAATCCTGTATTACTAACGCTGTTACAATCTTATTACTACTTGTCGGGTGACTATGATAAGGTTGTTGTTATATATGAAGGTAGAATGCGACAATGGGCGCAACTTGTTGCGGACAGTGTTATATCTGACTCAGCTTTTTGGTGTGGAATGGCATACTACCAGAAAGGTGAATACAGACAAGCATTCTCAATGTTCCAGGAAGCGCTAAGAAAGAATGAAGATAATCTATTGGCAAAGTTTGGGTTAGGACAATCTCAGATTAAAAACAATTTGGTTGAAGAAAGTATACTGACTTTCGAAAATATGTACAAAACACAAGAAGGTATCCAAGAACTGAACTATATCCTTGGTTTACTGTATTCTTCGAAATGTTTCGATGAGCAGTTCTCCAGGCTTTCAAGTAAAGAAAAATCTGCTATGGTGTTAAAATCCATTAATTTTCTTGAGAAGTACATTAAGTTAACTACTGCAAAGAAAAATCACCCTGTTGCGATTAAAGCTTATTTGGTACTCTCAGAGCTACATGAGTTACAATCACAGTACAAACTTTCCCTACAGTTTTTGTCCAAAGCCGTTGAACAATGTTGCTCATACGGTAGTGATAACATACCTGTCGAAATTTGCAATAACCTTGGATGCTTCTACTTTATTTCAGGTGATACTGAGAAGGCAAAGGAATATTTTGAACGCGCCTTTAACACAATTCGCGGAACTAATAGAGAAGCAACAATTGGTAATACAGTGAAGTATAATATAGCTCGAGTCGGTGAGGATGAAGACCCTGAAAAATCGCAAGCTCTTTATCAAGATATTTTATCCTCTCATCCTGGATATGTACAAGCTAAAATGAGGTCTATCTTTTTGAAGTACGTTAAAAGTAGAGCTGATGAATTCTCTGAAGAATTAGAAGAGCTATTGCAAAACAACAACACAGATCTTGAAGTCCGCTCTTTTTACAGCTGGTATATTAAGAATGTCGGAGCTTCCAAAGTTGATGATAATGGTGAGAATAAGGAAACAAAACACAACAGGGAGACATTAGTTAAACATGACTCGCATGACGTATATGCCATTATATCTCTAGCTAATCTTTACATGGTGATTGCCAGGGAGTCAAGGAAATCAAACAATCCGAAGGAACAGGAAAAATCTAAGCAATCTGCGTTAAAGTCAGTTCAACTATTTCAAAAGGTTCTTCAAATTGATCCATTAAATATATTTGCTGCCCAAGGTCTAGCCATTATGTTTGCAGAGAATAAGAGGTTCAGTCAGAGTATTGAAATCTTACGTAAGGTCAGAGATTCCTTGGATACTCAAGATGTGCATCTTAACCTAGCTAACTGTCTGCTTGAAATGAAAGATTTCTCCAAGGCGATTGAGAACTATGAAATAGCTCTAACAAAGTTTGAGATTGGGGATCACAAATCAGATGTACTGAATCTACTCGGATTTGCATGGTATTCCCGTGGGTTGAAGGAAAAATCTCTCGACTGCTTTAAAAAGGCTCTTGATTATACCAAAGGCGCACTTTCTGCTGAGAAAAAGAGATCCAACAGTAGACTTGTCCCTAGCTTTATGTTTAATGTTGCATTCGTGGAATTCCAAATAGCGGAAGTGCTTCGTAGAGCAAGTCCGAAGGAAAGAACTGTTACTCAACTGGAAGAGGCCGCGCGTGATTTAGCTGAAGCAGTTGAGCTGCTAAAGGAGTTAGCGAGCTCGAAGCACAAACTGGATTCTGGAGAAGAACTACAACAGCGTATTCAATTGGGTGAAGGTACAATGAAGGGTGCCTTGGAGCGTTGTATCAAAGAACAAATGGAATATGAACAAGATATAGACAAGAAACTCGCAGATGCTAAAAAAACTCTCGAGGAGGAAGAGCAAAGAAGGAAGGAAGAACAGAAGAGGCTCGAAGAGGAAGAACGTATAAAGCGTGAAAAAGATGCTGAAGAATTCAAAAAACTGCAAGAAGAAGCGCAAAGACTAATTGAGGAGCGTGCTATATTGGAAGGTATTGTAGATGATGCTAATCTAGCAGGTACGGATGAAGAATTCGTAAATCAAGATGAGAAGGGTGAGAAAGGTGAGAAGAAGCCCAGAAAGAAGAGAAAGGCCAGCAAAAAAACCAAGAAAACAGTGAACCAGCCAGAGGACGGTGAAGAACAAGTAGCTGCGCCTGTGAAAAAAAGAAGAGTTACAAGACGTATTGTTTCCCAAGATGAAGACGATACGGACAACGAGAGTACGAACAAAGCAGCCCGTGGCAAAAAGTCAGCCATTTCTGAGGAGTTTGTTGAAGATTCAGAGGAGGAAGGCTCCGCTGTTGAAACTCCAAAAAATAGCGATGGAGAAGATGATAATTAATGTCTTATATAACGTGTTTACTTAACTCTTGGATATCGTGTAGTCAAACAACCTGTGTTTACTACGAAAATAACCGAACATTGTCAAAGTTTACTAGTTTATTTCTTCGCAATCCATTCCTTAGTCCTTCTACATGAATCGTGTGTATCTCTATATAGGCGTTTCTCAAACTCATCGAGCGTCAATAGAAACTTGGCCGTGGAATCCGAAAGAGGTAAATCCGGGTCTAACGAAACGCTCGCTGCATGATTGTTGATTTCTTGTGATCTCTCAAGTATCATTTGATTTAGCACATTAGCTAGCTCTTCATCAGAGAAAAGTGTTGCCCATTTAATCCCAAGTGTATAAAAATGTGCGCTGATCGAGTGTACATTTAGAGCTGCCGCGTCGGACTTGATCGCGTTGATCACCTTGGAGGAAAACATATCAGGAGTTAAAAGCTGTACAAAAGGAAGAGCTTCCTCATCCTCATGCATTTGCTCACCTGATACTATGGCTAAAACATTAGCTAGCCAAAAGGGAAGTTCTATCTTGCTATTCTTTTTAATTTTTTGTCCCGGATTTCCTTCCAAGTAGCCCAACCCTGGTATGTCGTAATTGAATCTACAAGAGAATTTTGACCCGTCTGCTAAGATATCATCAATGTCATAGTAGCCCATTGGTAAATATTTTGTCTCCTAGTAGTTTTGCTTAAGATGTTTTATAATGTTAGCAATTCGGCTCTGTGTACTATGCAACAAAACCTTTGCGAAGAGCCCCAACTTTTTCATGAGTATTGATGTAATGCAAACTTCCATTTATCCATTAAAATCCTTCATCGCCGGAAGAAGAATAAACCACGAGCTACCGTATATATAAATCAGCGTACGTTCAGTTGCTTATATCTACTTGAATGAACTCTTAGAGGTGAACCAGTTCATACAACCTTTATTCATCATTTTAGTACAGCGCGGCAATGGTGTGCGATAACGTTATTTATCACCCTAGTATTAGTAGGCTAATTCGGTTTTTGGATACTACCGCAGGTAGGGAAAAGGTCCTTCGTCTTTTACAGTATCTTTGCCGGTTTTTGGGCTTCCAATATAGGTCCATCCTTGCCAGACAACTTCAACTACAGTTCACAACGACCAGAAAGTTATTAAGGTTTTTGAAGCCTTTAAACCACTTACATATCGCTGCGAAATTCTATGATAACAAGATTGCTCCTGACGATGTCCTACGTTGGATTAATGTGGTCAAGAATATATTTAGTGCAGCATATTTGACTCTCGACCAAGCTAATTTACTAAGAATGCTAAGATTGCTGCCTATGACACCGTTTACGATGAAGCGTTTGCCACGTTGGACCAACTGGATGTGGTTTGGAGCACTTGCTAGCAGTATTCTGGGTAATTTCCGTACTATCAATGTTTGTCGTAGAAGGATTGTATCGCTTGCGGAACAAGGTAGCGAAAAGGATGAAGAATTGCTAAAGAAAACATATGATGAAAGATGGAAGGCTGGGAGAAAACTTGTGTGGGACACTCTTGATATGTTCATTGTAATGAATAATCTAGGTTATTTGAGTTCTCAAGATGGTTCAGTAGGTCTTGCAGGTACAGCTACCTCGTTGTTTGGTCTCGAAGACCTCTGGAAAGCAACTAAATAAACACTAAGGAAGAAATCAAGTAATATATAAAACCAATATCTAGTTGTGCGTGCAAACTAATATATAATATTCCTATGCTGGTGTTGAATGAAGTAACTAGGGTATGTCTATTCGTCTAAGGGTCGCTCGGTGTTTCTACAATACCTTGATCTGAATGACGGTAGGCTTTGTATGCTTGAAAAAAAAAAGCTTTGCAAAAGCGAGAAAGCATCCTACTTCATGAAGGTACAGAGTTAAAGAATAGCACCAGGAGTTTAAAAACCGATAGAAGATGAATACTGGAAGTGGGTTGGGAATTCCTGTAAATAGTCAAGGGTCTTCTAACGATGTACAGATTAATGCTACTAAGAGACCACCACCTCCTAAGCAAGCAGGCCCAAACACGCCATCGGATAATGTTAACCCGCAAAACCCTGTTCAACAACAGCAGCAACAACAAGCTAATGTAGCAGCAGCAAATCAGCAGCAGCAGCAGCAGCAGCGACTGCTTATGCAGCAGCGGTTCAGACAGCAGCAGCAACAACAACAAAACTTTGAAAATCAGATCTTTCAACTGCTCACCACCCTTAATCGGAAGCCGAAACGATTGTATCAATTTACTGAAGATCCAGACGCTATATTAAAGAAGTATGAACAGTTCAAGCCTAGTTTTGAATTTCATATCTACGAGAACAACTACAAAATATGCGCGCCTGCGAAAACAAGACTACAACAGCACCAGCGTACACCTCAAGGAGCTAGTGATGGTCTAATCCTAAACAAGAATAATGAAACTTTGAAGGAGTTCCTTGAGTATGTAGCTCGTGGAATTATTCCAGAAGCTATTATAGAAGTTCTGCGAGACTGTAACGTGCAATTCTATGAGGGATGTTTGATCCTTCAAGTCTATGATCATACTAATACCGTCGATGTAAAGCAACCATCACAACAGCAGCAACAGAATCAGCAGCAATCACAAAAATTATCAGCAGGTGATACTGGATCCGGAATACCAGTTACTCCCGCAACAAACCAGGTACGCCAATCTATGGGTGCGGAATCGGGCGCTCAATTAAATCCAGATAATTCTAATAAACCTGCCAATGCCTCTAAAGATCGTGTGAGCACATTAAAACGTCCACGCATGTATAGAACTCTACTAAAACCAAACGACTTAACCCGTTATTACGACATGCTATCCTGGGCAGACCATACAAGATTCTCTGATTCAGTTTATCAGCAGCTAGAAGCAGAAATCTTGGCCATCACTAAGCGAAATCTTCGCTTGGACACCCACCTTAACCCTTTTCAGCATCCTGATTTACTAAGTGATGATGAAATAGTTAAACCATATTTTGATGAAAAATCATCTCGATTTGTCTTTCCCCACAAAGAGGCAAGTAAGGCCCCTAACACTCGTGAGCAAGTTGGACATATAGAGCAGCACGAGGATCTCCCTCAACGATCTTCGGCATATGAGCAAATGATGCTCATCATGAGCGGCAGAACTACAACTACGACGACAGCCACGCTAGCAGCATCCTTGGCTAAAAGAGCTGAAATGATGGGAAATGCTGGTAACACCGGAAAGGGCTCCGGTTCAGCAGGTTTGACTGGCAGCATATCGGGCAACAATTCCGTTGCGGCCGCAGCAGTTGCAGCAGCAGCAGTGGTTGGATCTAGTGTTAACAATGAAAACAATCAGTTTAGCAGGCTAAAATTTGTAGAACAGTTCAGACTTAACAAAGAGAAAAAGAAACAGCAAGTCATGAACTCTGCGGTTGCCCCTGCTGGTTATAATAAGCGGATATCTATGTCTGCACCACTCAGTGCTCAACAGCAGCTAAAACAGCAACAGATTTCAAGTACTATGCAGAATGGTGGCCAATTTGGCGCTGCTAATGCTGTTGGAAATAACAGTAATAGCGGTCTAAACGGGAAAAGAGCGGGTGGTGACATTGAAGAGAAGGTTAAGCCTAAGAGACAAAGAAAAGCTCCTAAGAAGGCAGATAACGTTACAGCGCCAAAGAAGCGGGCTACCAAGAAACAGCAGGCTGCCACAGCCGCCAATGCTGTTCCTGTTCCAAAAACACCCCAATAAGCATGATATTTGTTAAAGAAGGAGTTACAATCTATGTACACAACCTATACTGTAATACTATTGTACATCGCTAGGCAAAGGAGTCCTTTGGTTCATTCTCTAATAGGTACTTAAGTAGATCGTAGATATTCTGCCTATCGGCTGGGGNATGAATCCATATTCCATAGACTTCTTTTCTTAAATTCTTTATAATGACCAAATCATCTTTAACCTCTACACCCATAGGCTCTAGCGGCTGTAGTGCATCTTCCTGGACGGAAAAGAGTTTTCTCTTATTTACAGCACTGTTAGGAGCAATTGCAATGGAAAAAATGTCAGGGTTCATCCTGTTTAAGACGATTAGAGCGTAGTTGTAAATGTCACGTCCACATAGGACCTCTCCACTTTTACTGTCTGTACTTGCCTGCTGCTCCTGTTGTTGTTCATTCGAAGGAAGGTTACTACCATCAGTTATATCCCTTAAGTAAATAGCTAGCACCCCTTGATATTCTAGTTTATTCCATTTGCTCTCCTTGGAATCCCATTTGTATACTGAGGCGTGCGGTGTATGAAAAAGTAGTTGCTTGATTTTGGGATCATATCGCCCTATTACATTAAAATTCAGTGCCTTTCTATAAAGCTCTAAGGTCATAGCATTGTTGTCAGTGGCAGTCGAGGTCATATCGTTCTGAATACCATAAAATATAAGCCCTTGCTAAGTGGATCCTTGAGTTTATTGGCTACACTGTTGAAGTTTGTAAAAGAGCGCTTCAAGGACGGATGAAAAATTGAAACATCTGCATTAAGCGTTACCCGGTCTATGTGAACTGCAATCTTTAACATCATACAATCAATCCTTGCATTATTACTTGGACTCTGGATTTGTAAATAGGGGATGGTGTAAACGATGGGTTGATTATTAAGTCCTTTGGGATAAAGGCATATATCCTTACCCCTTCCGTCCTATAATAGCATTAACGTCATAGTTGCCAGTTTCATAAAAGTATTCACATGTAAGCGATTACCTGAAAAATATATAAAACATGCAGACAGCGCAGTAATTGCACCCTTCCCTCGACTTATAACGAAACTCATTAACTATAACCATGTCAGCCGAACCTTTGAAAGTGGGCATTGTTGGCACAGGTATCTTTGCTAAGGATGGACATCTTCCAATCTACCGGGAGATTAGTGATAATTTTGACGTAAATGCAGCTTATAACAGAACGAAGGCTAAGGCATTGGACTTTGCTGAAGTAGCAAATATTCCGGAACATAAGGTATACGATACCTTGGATGAAATTTTGGAAGATCCAGAGGTGCAGGCCATAGATGCATTACTTCCTGTACAACATAATTTACAATTAGTTACAAAGGCTATCGCAGCGGGGAAGCCGGTGCTTCTAGAGAAGCCGCTCGCTGCCACGATGGAAGATGCAAAGGAAATTGTGAAGCTTTCTGAAAGTACAGACTTGCCAATTGCAATTGCAGAGAACTGGCGTTTCTTAAAGTCCAGCGCTGCAATCCGGGAGAAAATGCTCAAGATAGGCGACATTGTGGCATTCTCCTATGATGCTACCGGTCCATTTGTAGAAAGTAACAAGTACTTGAAAACCAATTGGCGCAGAGATGGTGAGCACCCATATGTGTTCCTTTCTGATGGTGCAGTGCACCAACTTGCATTTTTGACAGATGTTTTAGGCGATATCAAGAGTGTGTCTGCCTTGACGAAGCAAGTTCGTGAGGTGTCTAACGCACAAGACGTCGTGTTTTCTACAGTAACTTTGCAGTCAGGGGCAATTGGTACCTTCAATTATGGTAGTGCTTTTGGAAAAGTTGAAAAATGTGTTATTTTGAAGATTTACGGTACCAATGGCTCTATTAAAGTTGATATCTCTAACAAGAAAGTCAGTACCATAAAGGTTCAAATTGGAAGCAGTGTTGAGGCCGAAAATGAGGATGAGACTTTAGAGATCGACGAAGGGTCCTTTGGTATTAAAGAGGAATTGCTCAATTTCCACGATGCTATACGTAAGAAAGACAAGACAGTAGTTAAATGTCCTCCTAAGGTTGCTTTCCATCATTTAGCCTGCGTCGTTGCCTTCTTAGAGTCATCCTCGAAGAACGGTAATACTGTTTCTGTACAATATCCATAAACTGTTTGTATCTTGTTTCATGGTTTTTCAATATTTGTTTTTGAATGTCAGATTTCATGGGTAAAAAGTATAAGAATATCTTTATAGTTAACAAAGTATGACCGTATAGAAAAAACAATACTTTAAACTGCTCACAAATGTTTATTTAAAACTATATACATGTTACTTGATATTTTATTATACCTTTGCTAATCCGTCAAGGATAGTTACTGGTATACTTCCAGACTGCCTCTCATGGCTGTGATGTACGTGGTTCTCTTCTCTCTTACAATTGCTGGCGCCAGCAGAAAATAATTCAATGGTAGCCTTCGAGCCGCTTTTAGCAGTTACTACACAAAACCCAGCACCGCCTGCACCTATAGACTGTAAACCAATGACTTGGTTTTTGCCTCCAGAGCTTGGATCTATAGCACAAGGCGTGCCCTCGCAATTATCACCATCACAGGTAATCTTGACACCGAAGTCCGGCACAGGTTTTCCGATTTCAAGGAACTTGGGATTCCATCCGAGCGTAACAAATGTGTTACCACTGGCATCTTGATTCATACCAGCGACATACGGAGCCCAGTTACCAACTGAGTTACTTTCAGAACCCCAAACGCAACCTTCAGCTGCACTAACTCCAGGTGGATTGATATAATAGTGTGCGGAGGTACCTGCCCAGTAATCAGGACCAGGAACAGCAAGCGTTTGGGATGACCCGCTCCCTACTACAGTGGGGATAAGCATCTCTTCATCTCCTGGTAGAACTGTTTGACAAAATGCAACATCACCACCGGCTGTATTCTTTGCAGCAACAGTGCCTTTACCTTCGTAACAGTAAGGCTTATTTGGGAAAGGTTTCTTAATATTTCCAGATTTATCACAGTATACACCACCATTTCTGGAGCCTGGGTATGTGTAGGAAGTAGAGGCTGGATCCCATTGTGCCATCAGTTGACCTGGAGCACATGCGTAAGGACAGTACGAGCCTGGCTTACATTCCTGGTCACTGTGCATTGCCCAACCGGCATTCTTTCCATTCGATTGAACAGCTATCACAGCAGCTTCTTTTGGAAACGAGCATGTGCCCGGAAGAGCAGCGGCAGACGAAGCGGTAGCAGCTGCGAGGGAATATAGAATAACAGACTTCATGATTCCTATAGAACTTGAGGATATACGCTATGAAAATTCCTCCTGGAATGATTTTGCATTCCAACAGTTTTGAGCTCTTTTATATCTATCATGCATGGAACCGTTCTTTCCGTGTTCGAGATGCATAGCAAATCTCGACCCTAGTAAAAGAACATAGTTATGATCGGCTCTTTGTTAAGGTACAGACGATAGTGTGAAGGAACGATAGAAGCGCGGAGAACGCTCGGCGGAGAAGATTGATTATGCAGAAAGCGAACAGCCGCGCGCACATAGTTATGTGACGAAGAAGAAGATCTTTATCTTAACTTGAAAAAGGAAAGCTCGGAAAAAGGTGCCTGAAAAGTCCGAAAACATGTATCGAACACAGAGGAAGCAGTTTTGCAACATACAGGCAACTGGATACAAAGATTCTAAAAAAGTAATTGCAAAATGCAATTATATGCAACCTTGAAGCCGTAGTGGGGCGCTAAGAGTGCAAAGAGAGGGAAGAGGGGTTGTAAAAGGCAAGAGAAGGTGCTAATTAGGTATCTTAATTAGTCATACTGAATCGCTCTGCATTATAGGCAAATGTCGGCAAATTTCGGCAATATTTCATTCCCTTTCGGTACTGGGGTGAAACGTCATGTTGCTGAAACAAGAAGATCTGATTCAGCATTCAAACAGAGCAGATTTTGG
>AZAH01000005.1:0-127085 GCA_000710315.1 Eremothecium coryli CBS 5749
GTCATTTTTAGATAGTTTTTAAATATTCTTATTATGCATTCGCTTTCGTTTGCAACCAGTTTGTTATAGTGTGATGTCTTTTGATACGCGTGTTACCCTGTCTTTGTTTATTTTTCATCTCTGTAATAGGAAGCCTACGAGATTTTCTTAGCTAGGCAGAAATGTTCAACAAAATCGGTTAGCTCCCTTGTAAGCTCTTTCCGGCTCTCGTGGGAACAGGGAAAACTTTTCTTTTAAACAAACAAGTTATACTGTCTACTACACAGGCTAGGCACTATATACATGGGCAGCCCTAATATAGGAAGCACTTTAAACGTATAACAAAGTAAAATGTCAGAACCATCAATCAAGTTAAGGACAGCTAAGGATTCGGTAAGTATTTATTCGCAGAGTTCTCATTAAGACAAAGTGACTACTAGTTTAGAAGCTTTTCAGAATTATTGTTTACTAACAACACTCTATAGCTAGTGTCCTCCTTATTTGAATTATCTAAAGCGGCTAACCAAACTGCATCATGCATTGTTGACTTCTACCACGTAATTGGAGAAGATGAAGAAGAGAAGATCGAAGCATTCACTACTCTAACGGAGGCTCTGCAAAGACTCACTTCTGCTACTAACCAGCTTCATGGAGTCAGTAACGATTTGACCAATCCTTTAGACGATGATAAGGAACCACTTCCAACTTCACCCGCAAAGATTGCTCCTAAGAAGAAGCAGGAACGTGATCCAAATGCTCCTAAGAAACCCCTAACTGTTTTCTTTGCTTACTCCGCGTATGTTCGTCAAGCATTGAGGGAGGAAAGGCAACGGGCTGGCCTTCCACCATTATCTTCTACTGAGATCACTCAGGAAATCTCTAAGAAGTGGAAGGAGTTAAGCGATTCCGAAAAGGACAAGTGGAAGCAAGCTTACACCTCTGAACTAGAGAACTACCAAAAAGAAAAGCAAAAATACTTAGAGGCCAAAAAGAATGGAATAATGCCCGTTTATGATGGGCCTAACTCCGCACCTGTTCCAATTCCTCATTATTTGCAAGTCGGTATAGAGGAGTTCGAACCGCTAAAGGAGAAGAGATCTTACGATGATGAAGGATCTACATCGTCCGATAAGAAGAAGAAGAAGAAGAAGAAGGACAAAAAGAAGGACAAGATTAGAAGTAGTGGTAATGAAGCATGATCTTACGTCGTTGTTCAACATGCACATGAACTTTTGTACTACTTACTTGCCTACCTGGTGATGAGCTTGGTGGTATCCACTATCTGTTTTAACATCAAATGATGTATGTATGTATATGACTATAGAACTCCGCTTCTGTGTTCTTAGGCTAGTAGAGCTACCTATGTATTTTAACTTTTAACATAGTTAGATATCAAGCTGTGTAATTTCAAGCTATATGTAAGAATGGGCTTAATACTCCTCTTGATTTTTGCTGTTGGTACTTTAATGTTACATTCAATCCCCAAAAAAAATTCCGAATATAGAACACATTAGCAGAAGAAAGACTTGAATAAATTTAATATTTACATGTTATAACAGTCTAAAAACTTCCTGACTTACAGTAAAGCAAGAACATTCTTAAAGGGACTCTCTTAGTATATCTATGACATTAACAGTCTTCTTTGGGGCGTCCTGAGGACGTTTCCATTCTGGAGGAAATTCATAGGCGCGCTTTTTCTTCCTCATATTTTTAGCTATCGTATGTCTTGTATCTAATGGAATATCACTAAAATCATCGCTCATATCCTTTGCCTCCTTAATCAATCGTTGCAAGGTAATGCTTAGATAATGCGCATTCTGGGCAGGTTCTTCATAAAGTTCACATGACATCCTTAGGGTGTCAGTTGTATGATCATATCTTGTTTTGGCAAGAAGGCGTAACTTATGCAACTCTCTCTCTTTTAACCCTAAGTTTGAAGTCTTAACTGTAAGTACCACTTTCCGAGAATTAGGATGCTCTTCACCAATATAGCTGGTGTAACGATATATGACTGGATGTAGTTTAGTATCTGGTCTTTGGTAGTCTTGGCGATATTGAGCTAATAATGGTAATTCATATGCAGCTAATCTGTTATAAAATCTTTGCTCACGATGTTGGCCCACCAAGATTTGAGCTTGCGAAGGTAAATCATCAAAGTTATACGGCTCAAGTATTGAATCCTTATTGTTCCTATTCTGCATTCCAAGTTCATTTTCTATTTGTCCGGGAGTTGCATAGTAGTACTTGTTGAAGTCGTTTTCAGCAATCCCTAGTTCTTTTGCAGAAGGAAGGAGAGCTTTATACTCTTCTTGGGTAGGTTTGTACAGATGACCTAAGCGAGCTCTTCTTTCAGCATGAAGTTTAATAAGCTGTTCTGTACTTAAACCTTCCCACTTTGCAGGTGTCTTGTATAATTCTGCGGATACAAAGTTCTTCGTTCCTGCAGATAGGTTAGAAATAGCGCTCTTCGAAGAGTTAAAACGCCTGCTAACTTGCAGAAACCTAACGCCTAAGGGTGCTTGCATGATGTTCAGCGACTTCAGCTTGCAATCTGGTGCACCTTTTAAGTCTATGTGAACAAAGCTATTGCAAAATTTTCTTACATGCTCAATAGTATTACCCGGACAAGTACGCGCTTGTTGAAAGTTCATCTAATTGTGAAGTTCACACAGCCTAAAACAAGAATCATGGAAGAAAACTGCAATTAAGGACGTCTAAAGAGTAACCAAGAAGAAGTCAACATGTCTAGAAATACAAGAAGGGGGAAAGGCATAAGGACTTCATCACAGCAAGAAGATGTACCTATTGTGCCGCCCTCAAGTTTACTAGCCAGCATCCTCAAAACATTGGACTTGACATATGATAAGGAAATTAGTATGCTAAATGGCAAACATGTTCGCATATTGCCAGAAAAACCTGTACTTCTCACTTTAAAGGGACAATTAGAAAAATTAGATGAATCACTTGTTAAAATTGCTAATGCCGACCAAGATATAGTTGATCTTATTCGGAATGCAAGAGATAAGCTTAAAAAAAGTGAAGAAGATGATGAGATGCAATTGACTGATGATTTAGAACCCAAAGTAATAACTACCGCGCCTGAAGGTTCTTCTGAAGCAAAAACTTCTGCCAGTGGTAGTAATGGGCAAGAAAATGAAACCAATCATGTTAAAGTAGGCCGAGGCAAAACGCTTCCTCACGCATCAAAAATGCCAGGCTATGAAGTTGGTAGAGCAAGTTCCAAGACGTCAAGTTCCAACTTCTCAGTAAAACCAGATTTAAATAGCATAGGCACTGATTCAGGCGCAGTAAAGCTTGAAGAGCCCCAGGATAGTCACTTTGATACGAAGAAGCGTTCATTTAGACAAACTGATGAGTTTTCAGATGGATCCCCAGCAACTTCAGATACTAAAAGAGCCAAAATAATTGAGGATCGGATAGAGAATGATCCAAACATTAAAAATCCCAACTCAGAATTTGTTGTATCACAAACTCTCCCGGCAGCTGCAGTGCAGCTTGGGCTTTTCAATGAACAAGGGCTGGTGAGTACTGGGGAAGACTACTTGAAGAAGAAATATGCAGTGGCTAGTTATCCAACAGATGATCTAAAAGAGTTACTGCCCGGTGAAGTACCAAATATGGATTTTTCGAGGCCCAAGCCCACAAACCAGATCCAGTATAATACATTCCTTTCCTCTGTAGATAACTACTTCAGGGAGTTTTCTGATGACGATATAAAGTTCCTGCAGACGAAACATATTATCCCGCAATCATTACAAGTGCAAAAACAATATGATCCAGAAGTTACCCCCTATGTTATTCCAAAGTTAGGCCGACTTTATACAGAAACATGGTTCAAGGAAGATAATAACCAAAACGTTGCAAATATTACTCCACCGCAGATCAGTGATCCAAGCAGTGTACTACCTAAGAAATCCGGAAGAGATATTACAGATGACCTTTTAGAGACGGAGAACATATCGTGTGGACCGCTAGTGTCAAGATTGTTATCCGCCATTTTGAAAGATACCGGTTGTGGCACCCAAACGATAAAGGAAGATCTAAATGAGAACACTAGTCCAAGTATCATAAGTGGATCACCTAATGGAGATAATGCTTTGATATCTGGTGCGAAGGTAGATGTAAACAATAATACTGTTAATAACAATAATTCTGTTACCCTCAACAATCATGTTTCAGAAGATGTCAAACTGCCAACCCAGTGTGCATCAGCTTTACCCCAACAGCAGGGTTGGAAGGTTCCTAATATTAATCTAGACTATACTACATTTGAAGAACGGTTAAAACGTGAATTACGTTATGTTGGTATTATGAGCTTATCGAAAGATGAGAACGGCATGGACGACCCTGACTGGCTGAATGGAAGAGAAGATGATGAAATTAGTGCTGAATTACGTGAATTACAAAACACTCTAAGGCAAGTTACTAGAAGAAATGAGCAACGAAAGTCATGCCTAGTTCCTCTCGTAGAAAGACAGTTAGCGTGGCAGGAGTATATGTCAATCTTGGATGACTTGGACAAACAAGTTGACCAAGCATACATTAAGCGTATTAGAGTGCCAAAGAACAAGAAGAAGAAGAACTCAGCCAATGCTGTGGTAGCCAATCCAAATTCCACATCACAAGCTGCAATCCAAGCTGCACATCAACAAGCCGCTAACTCCAGTCTGAAATCTCTGCTAGACAAAAGACAGAGGTGGATTTCTAACATTGGATCATTATTTGATAAACCTGAAGTAATGAAACGTATACCAAAAGAGAGTGTCTTCAAAGATCTTGATCAAGATGAAGAGGAGGAGGAAGGAGATGTTTTTGGTGGTAATGGCAACAATAAAGATGAAGAAGAGTTGGGAACTGATAATTTGCAAAAGTAACAGGTTAATGATATATAAAGAAGAAAATGTAACTATAATTACTATATACAGAGAAATGATGTATGAAACCAATCGGAACTAATGAGGCTACCTCCAAACTAGTGTTCGTTTAAGGCACGTTCGATGTATTCCCTAGAAGGGACTGTAGTTGTATTACCAAGTGAAACAATGGAAACTGGTTTATTCTGCAGACGATAATTCGCCCACATGATGATGCTATCTTTTGTTATGCTATCAACCTGTTCAAAAACTTCTTCTGGAGAGAGTCGTTTCCCCGTAGTAACAATTTGCCTTCCAATATCTTCAACAATGGCAGTGGAACCGTCAAGAGAAAGAAGTAAGGAAGCCTTCAACTGTGCTTTGGCTCGTTCCAGTTCACTCTCTGTAATATTTCCCGATTTTATACGCTTCCATTCCTTGAGTATTTCATCAACAATACGCTTGCAGTCGTGCTCTTTAGAGTCCAAGACAATGTACATGCCCCACAATCCTGAGTCAGCATAAGATGTAGAGAAGGACATGTAAGAATTCGCAAGACTTCCATTATTAGCTGCAGCGACTGCAAGAGGAGAAGGTGAATTCGTCCCAGTTCCCAATGCCCTGTCCCAGTTACCTACAATAGCTTGTGTGCATAACGCGGTAAAATAGTCTGGAGCAGCCCAAGAAACGCCCTCAAGTGCCATAGCAATATGGGTAGTAGGGAGATTGTCATCCTGAACCTTCAGTTCATTACCATAAAAAACAGGCAGAGGGCCACGAGGTGAGCCGAGCGGTATTGGCGAAGCAGACTTCTTTATATGCCCGAAGTATTTCTCGGCATATTCTACGAAGGTTTCATGATCAACTGCACCTGCTCCAACAAGCGCCATCCTATCACCAGTATAATTCGTTGAAATGTAATCCTGCAAATCTTTTTGCTTTATTTTTTTAATATTCTCAATGGGCCCTAAGATCGTACGACCTAAAGGTTGGCCTTTGTACGCGATTGCGTGCAGGTGATCAAAGACTACTTCATCATACATTTTGTCAACTTCCTCTGACTCACGGATAATAACATCCCTCTCACGTTCAATGGCGTTTACGTCCAAAACAGACCGCGTTAGGATGTCACTCAAGACATCTAAAGCCTTTGGAATATCCTCTTTAAGTGATTTAGCATAGTAAACTGTGTTTTCTCGAGATGTGTAAGCATTTAGATGGGAACCCATATTTTCAATTTCAAGCTCAATACCCATTTGAGAACGGTTTTTGGTACCCTTAAAAGCTAGATGCTCAAGGAAATGTGCAGTTCCGTTATTCCTCGCATTCTCCGCGCGGGATCCAGCATCTACAAAGATCCCAACAGTAGCCGTCGACGTATTTGGGATCACCTCTGATGCGATCGTAATTCCATTCCGTAGTTGCGATATACGAGTACGGGGAACAGTGCTGTTTGCTGCCACACTCAGGTTTCTAACACATTTAGAAAACCTACTCAACATGTTATGCAATATTACTTCTGCCAGGGTAGGTGTTATAGTTAGATGAAGGAGTTGCTATTACTTCAAAGCTCTTACAAATTAACATCACTATGCACGTATATTACCCGGAACATAATTCCCGGGTTGCTCCGAGATATGTGGAGTTCTAAGGTCATTGAAACCTCAAAACTACATAATGTGACGATGCTCGGCTCCGAGCCGTATTAAGTCATTTAATTTAAGGTAGCGTAGTATATAAAATCTGTAGGACGATGATCCTAGCAGTATCGTAACGCACGCGACCAGGAAATAACCTCGTCAAATAGCTAAGCCGGCCAAGCTATGTTTAATTCCACTTTGAAAGTATCTGCTAGAAGGGGACTGCAGCGGACTGCAGTGAGAAACTTCACGATTCCGTTTTTGCCTACCCTACCACAAGCCCCAGGTGGTGTGAAAGGTGATGTAAATGAAGCATACGTGCCACCACCAGCCAAGAGAACTAAAGGTTCTATACACTGGAATGCTGAGCGGGTAGTAGCAGTAAGTCTCTTACCTTGTATTGCTAGCGCTGTCGCAGAGGGGAGCATACAAAGCGTCGCAGATGTAGCATTAGGGGGACTCCTAGTTTCACACTGTTTTTTGGGTTTCCAGTCTTGCATCATTGATTACATTCCAGCAAGGGTATATGGAAAGTTCCACAACTATGCAATGTACCTCCTATCATTTGGTAGTGTATTGTCAGCTATAGGTCTCTATAAGTTGGAGACTGACGGGGAGGGTGTAATTGGCCTTGCAAAGACTATGTGGTCTGCAGGCAATACACAAATTGGTATTCGAGAAGAACAAAACAAATTGGCTTGAGGTGTATCATCATTATCAAAGTGATAATATTATTTATTTTAGTTTTTAAAACTCATTATGTATTGCGTAAAATCTAGCGTCTTCCTATAGGCCACTTTGCAATTTTTGTTTCCATCGTATCAGCTCACTCACGGTTTCGCTTACAGATCGCTTAGGACGTTGAATTTGGAGGAGGGGCCGCTCTCCTTCATATATATCTCTGGTAGCATAGCTGCTATGGATTAATATCTTCCTGCTGACGGAATCGAGCTTAAATTCTACTGCGGTATGGAGCTTTACCATATGTTGTTCTAAATCTTCGTCACGATCGATCCCGCACATCTGCATCGCGTCATCGTAGCTGAGCTGTCTAGCTTGTTCACACAAATCTATAAGTGTCAACATCCGTAGTTTCGTGTCCATACTGTCGCTCCAAAAGTCGTAATCTGGGTTAGATACTTTATCTGTATAGTTCCCGAAACAAAAGAGTTCGAGGAGCTTTTGCTCTTCAGATGTTGTACTAGATAGCCACCATTCCTTATATTGCAATATCCGCGGGTTTTCTATAGCCTGGATGACCTCTTCTCTGATCATTTCTAGTCTGTACTGTATTTGGTCCCACGTTACACATTCACAGAGGTACGCATTTTCTCATGATCGGGGCATCATATCCGTGTCTTATACAACCACCCCGTTGTTTTGAACAGCGTTTATCAATAGTTTTGCACCAGGGCGATAAATTAGCCATATAGAGAGAATTCCTTATTGTTAGTGATGGCCAATATCCTTTATAATGCCAACTCTAGACTTATTTCAAAATACCAAAGGAAATTTGAAAACGCTACTACCGCTAACAAGGAAAGAGAAAAGGATGAACCATTCAGCTCTGAGTATCCTAAAGGTTCGAGAGAATATCTAGTGGAACTATGTTTCCAGACGTATCCACGGTCATTACATAGCATAATACGCGACTTTGAAGATTGGCAGCTTGCCGCACATGCACTGCTTTCCTTATTGCTGACGAACTACGTGAGGTCATGGTATGGTCAGAAAATACAGACCCCTGACGAGGAATTCCTTATTGAAATATTTCAATTGTGTAACGACGTTTTACTCCATTTATCCAACTGCAAGGCAGATCTATTTCGCATTTTGCTTGATGATATCCCTTATATTTTGGACACTCACTTCAACATTATGTCTCGTGTTGTACAAGAAGATTTAATCTACGAAGACTTTTTGCAATTATACCTCTATAGGGGACAGTACCCCGGCAATATAGTGTCTAAACTAACGGGACTAGTGAAGACAGATTCTAAATTACAGCAATCGTTTTTAGAGGGCCTAATAGGTGACCTTATACTTGGGAAGATTGCACGTAAAGTTGCGGCTCCTTTTATCCTGATTGACATATGCCAATCAATTTGTAATAAAATATTACAGGAGAGTACTAACAAAGAGTGCGAGATCGCAGCTACCGCGATACCACGAAAGTCTAACTACATATTTCCAGGGTGTGTTGAAAAGGCTTGGCGGATACTTAAAAAATTGAACATATGCATCGTATTAGCTTCAGTGCGGCCTCATTTCTTGGACTGGAAAGGTAGTCCTTCGCCTGGCCCAAATAGACTTTATTCTCATCTCTATGTATTCACATTTGTCAAGAATTTATTGAAGTTAGAGAGGCGCAAACCAGGGTTGTACAATCTCCTGAAGCTATGCCAGTCGTTAACAGATTCGTATCACTTCCTAAACCAGATGCTATCAGAATATACTGAAAGACAACTGAATCGACTATTCCGAGGTGAAACCGTGTTCCGCATCTTTACTTCATTACGACATATGTTGTTCCCGAATGACAACAAGATGGGGGAAGGAAAAGTGGAGCCATCACCTCTCGAAATGGTACGGCTCAAGTCCAAGTGTGAAGATTCTATTTGGAGAGTGTGCACGAAGCTTAGATGTGTTGAGCTACTTGCAATAAAACGGGACGACGTCCATATATTTGTTGAAGCACTATGTAAGGATGTCAGGATGAATCAGTTTTTGATACATAGAGTATCTGCGTATCTTTTAACTCAGTTAGTTTAATTTGTTTATCAAAATTGACATTTGGCTCGAAAGAGATTAAGGCATCACGAATTGCCTGATTGAAAAACCCCATACTGTCAATGTTTTCACCCCACAGACGCATGGTCTGCGGGTATGATGGGACAGGAACCAAGTGCGTCCTCTTCTCTAAGCCAATTTGAGTACCTACGAAAGCTGAATGGAGGCCGATAAGACCACCAAGGCGCCCGCTTGGTGGTGCACCGTACTTCTCGTCATTTCGTATAGGCTGTTCGAAAACCGAGCTCATCACTCGACGTATTTGATGCTTTCTCCCCGTACATAATTGGAGGATCATCATATTATGGCTAATTCTTTCGTAATCTGTGATTGTGCCGTCCATCAGTACTCTCCCCGTACGGGGAAGGAAAGCACGCGGCTTACCGGATAAACACGCGATGTACTTTCTGACGAGCATGTGGCCGCAATTTCCACCATGTTTCAGATGCCTGCTGAACTTAGCGGCTGCGTCTCGGCTACGAGCTATTAACACACCGCCGGTAACACATTCGTCTAGCCGGTGGACGGTTCTGAGCTCTTTGCCGACATCTTGCACATACTGTTGTTTAATGATGTCTATCAAAATTTGTGGTCTGTAGCAATATTTGGCTTGCCAAGCCCTTAGGTCTGGTGGCTGGCAAAACACACCGTGCGGCTTATTCACGATGATGTAGTGCCTGCCCTCGAAAAGCACAACTGGTTTAGGAGTTTTCATCGAGGACCGAATCAATATGCATGCAAATGCCAGCCAGACTTCACATTTAGCACCGTCGAATTGTGTAGAGAACGTATGGCCGGGTAACATAAACTTTACCCCTACAACTCTCCCAATGGGAAGCGGGGCTAGCAATTTTGTTCCTACAACCATCTAGGAGTATATTGTCCGTTCGCTGCTCGGTCTTTCTCGCAATTGGCGCTAAAAAGCAACATCCTCGTTATCGCTTTGCCACTTCTAAATTAAGCTAGCTTGACCTTCTGGAGAAAGACATAGGCTGTTTATCTTTGTTGCTCCATCGATAGCAGCCATCCTTCCAGTCGTTGCAACAAAAACAAAATTAGTCATCTAGAACTCCGCTTTGGTGGAACCAGCTAGACTTGTTAGGTACTATCTCGCAAATCCCCCTCCGCCTACTCCCATTAGCTTACTAACTATAGATTCATCAAGATGGCGCACGTGATCATTCGCCATGGTCGTGATCCGCTAACCTCTTACTTCCTTCGGGAATACGTAATCGCCCTGTAGATTTAGCCACCACCCTTGTCGGCGCGACCGCTGGCTTTCCTGCATGCCTCTATCCGGCCAGCGTGAGCAGCCACGAGCGGTGTTCCAAAGCCCTCATCATAGTGCCATGTAACAGTCCTCTTGGCTTGCTAGTAGCTCTGTACCGACGAGATTCATGGACTTACACAATTTTACTATTGTATAGGGATGTGCAAAGGGTTGCCCGCTTGCCCACTTGCCCACTTTGCACAGTTGCACAGTTGCGCACTTGCCCACTTGATAGCAGCTTTTGCAAGCACCTCGGTTACGTAGTACATGGGGCTGCACTATATTCTTAGTTCACTATCAGACACGCTGCCATTTTTGGAAACCGATGAACCTTCCCGCACGAAATAGGTAATGGTTATTTCTCGTATAATAATAGCGGTCAGGAATCTTGCATACTGCGGCGAGATCTGGGCGAAAAAAGTTTTCGAGAACCTACGACAAAAGAAAAACTTACGATAGTGAAATTACGCACATGAAAAACAAAAACGGTGCTAAATAGGGCAGGCTATATCTTAGACTATTTTTTCCACCTATATAAAGAGTTGCACTTTGCAAATATTTCTTTCAAAAACTTTTCCTCCTATCTGTTAATAATTTCCCTCTACAGAGAAACAAAGAACATCAACTTTCTTTTTAGTCACTCGCTTTAACTCATTCAAACAAAAGAAACCAGAAATGCAATTCTCTACTGTCGCTGCTGTCGCTTCCGTTGCCGCCGTCGCATCTGCTGCTTCCAACACCACCACCGTCACTGACGTCCGTAACTCCACCACTTTGGTCACCATCACTTCCTGTGAGAGCCACTCCTGTGTTGAGTCCGTCTCCCCAGCTTTGGTTTCCACTGCTACTGTCACCATCGACAACGTTGTTACCGTCACCACCACCTGGTGCCCATTGCCAGAGACCTCTGGTACTGCTCCAGCTCCAGCTCCATCCACCCCAGCTCACTCTGCCCCAGCTCCAACTTCTTCCGTTCCAACTGTTCCTCAACAAACTGGTGCTGCTGCTAAGGCTTTGCCAGCTGTCGGTGCTTTGTTCGCCGGTGCTGCTGCTTTGTTGTTGTAAGAAGTTTACAGTTTCATTGATTCCGGAATTCTATTAATGGGTATATAGGAATTGAGTTGAAATTTTAAATTTTTATAACGGCGGTAGCCAGTATAGGTATTAACCATAATGCAACATTTGGACTGGGAGACCATGGCCAACTTTTTTTTTCTGAAATTTTAAGATCATACCCATTCAGTAACTCTGAACACACAACAAACAACCATTACGCCTTTCAAGAGAATTTCACACCTTATCTACGGGTAACAATACTGTATTGCTTTCACTTTGGGGATGGCTGCTCGAAGCGTTTTTTCTCCGACTAACGCCTCCTCGGAGCGTCGGTAAGGCTTGGAATTTTGGTAATTTTTGTATGGCAGTTCTCTGTCTGGTTGGGGTGCACGGGTCACTTTTGAACGGATCTAATAATCACTTATCCGAAGTTAATGCTACTAATTTCAAATTGGATTCCTTCTGGTGTATTTTTTAATTTAGCCTGTGTATCCTATTGTAGTTCGTTAGATATATGAATTAGCCGGCCTTTTTCCGCTACGTCATTTTTAATACATACACGTCGGTTGTGCTAGCCTAAAAAAATTTTTTCACCCAATTTTTTTCGGGGCCGAGTTGTCGGAGGTTTTCCTTCATAAGGGACCTTGCAGCGCATTCAGTTGTAACAAACGCAGAGAAAAAATGTGTCTCTTCTTAGAAAGTATATCCTATACATAGTTCAATTCATAAACCGGCAACTCTTGAGCTATTAATTCACTATAAACTTAGCAACTAACTCTCACGCCATTGGTTCGCTATGACAATATCTAAATAGTAGGTAGCATAGCATGTATTTACAACTTGGCCAAAACAGCCTCAACAGAGGAGGCGGTAACTTCAGTTCCTGGGTTCTCCTCCTTCTCGGCGTAGGTGATCTTTCCCTTGTCGCTAATAATTGCATAACGAGTAGCCCACAAAGCACCATCCCCGGTGTCCAATTCGAAGCCAATAGACTTGCTAAATTGACATGCAGGATCCGTTACAAACTTGATGTGCTTAGTGTCCTTTACACCCAAACTCTTGGCCCAAGCAACGTTGGCAAAAGGGTTATCGACAGTCATCACAATCACCTCATCGACACCCTTGTCCAACAACTTTTGTAGGTGTGCAACGTAACCTGGAATGTGGTCGTTAGAACAGGTTGGCGAAAATGCTGCTGGAGCGCCAGTGATAACGATCTTCTTGTCCTTGTAGTCTGCAAAGTTCAATGGAACAGGGAAGCCGCAGGCGCTTGAAGATGCATCACCGTCGATGGCAATGTACTTGAAGTGGAAGTCTTGGTCTGGAAGGGTAGTAAATGGCATTTTGTTCTGTGTATTTAGAAGCTTGCTGTAGTAAGTAACCACTAAAGGATTTGATGCTATAATTTTTACTATCTTATATATATATATAATCTTTACTTTGTTCCTCTGCCCCTTCCAAACCTTGATTGATATTTTATTTGCATATTGCCTCCACACCCTCAATTACTAATTACAGGGCTTAGAGAAACGTTGGGCTTATTACGTCAGTCGCTTCCTTAAAACAAATCCAAGGCATGTGACCAGGATCATTAGAGAGC
Source organism: Eremothecium coryli CBS 5749 (assembly GCA_000710315.1). Classification (NCBI taxonomy): domain Eukaryota; kingdom Fungi; phylum Ascomycota; class Saccharomycetes; order Saccharomycetales; family Saccharomycetaceae; genus Eremothecium; species Eremothecium coryli. Next base: position 13,210 of record AZAH01000005.1, read on the forward strand.
TACGACTCGCTGTTCCTTTTTGATAGATGTCAGCAAACGCTCTTGCTTTCTAATCATCTTGGAAGGCTCCCGATAATTGTAGCCTGACCCCTTGAAAGTTGAATAAAGTTCGCTAGTGTTCTTTTAAGTTTACAGCCTCTCATTAACGGCGTTTTCATGGTCAACAGAACCCTAGCAAAGTGGATGACGAAAGAGAAACGATGATTGCTTACCGCGAAGAGCGTGGTTACTGTAATACAATTGATGAACTCGCATTTCATTACTTCATTACCCCCCTCGAGTATCCGAAGTTGGGCTGATGTTCATGTGCATTCTTGAACTAAAATGTTTCGAGGATCAAGAGGCAGCAGCACTTTTGTACTTAGCTATTGAAGCATTTGCCGCGCACTGGCTACGTCAAGAAAAGACTATGCTACCATCGTATGCCATCTTGTTGATGACATTTGTAAGAAATAGAAGACAATCAGGGCAATAGGTCTTATGCGACCCAAACGCTCTTAACTGGCACATCCACTACTTCGATCAACAGTTATGTTTTACCGGGACTTTCGGCGCCTAGCATTGTATCTATATTAAGTAGAGCGCCACAGCATCAAATGCTGGACACCTACATGCGCCGTCCTTCTTTACTAAGCAGAATTTAACAGGGACAGGAAATACGTAGGCTTCTAAAGCCCATACTCACATGACTAGCGTGAAGTTCCACTGACAAACTGGCTCTTGAAAGTAGTCACAGCATTCATGTGCCCTTTCAGTTCATACGCCGATAGACTATATTGGTCCACTATTGTTAACTCCTACGTACTTCCGGGTACATTTTTCTTTTCTTATCAATGTGGCACTCTCTATCGGCCTTAGCTTACTAGTTACTAATTTTAAGCCACTTATCATCATCTGTCCATTTCATTTAGCTTTCCATTCCATTACTAATCATATCCTTTACTAATCACGCAACCTCTTAAGCTGCTGTTCGTTTTACGGTATTACACTCAAATCGGCTTCATAAAAAACATATTTTTTTGTTTTTCTGTAGTACGCTTTCTTGCGAACTTGATTAGTAACAGTGTAGAGTTGTTAAAGAGAAAGAAAGCATCAAAAAATTATTTATCTGTACGTTGGTTCACATCCCACCTATCTGATTTGCTTAAAACATTTGCTTGCTAAAGTTCTATAGAAGTCGGGACATCGAACAGTGTTTTCTAAAACATTAAATTAGCTGATGTCACATGAAGAACACTTTTCTATCGATGTGCCAGAGGTACTGCCTCATGAAAGGGTATACTCTATCCAGATAGGGTATAAGATGTTTAAGTTAAGTGGCGCCTCTCTCTCGTCAGATTCGCCGTCATACTTTACGGAATACTTTTCGAGGAAAGACGCAGAGCGTCATGCTCGATGCGTTGCTGCTGAAAGTGAATCAAAAACTGGAACAATATCTTTATCTTCTGAAGAGGCAGACATAAATGTCGGAAATAAATATCTGAGTGCATATGAGGAAAAAGATGTACTATTTATTGATAGATCACCTGAAGTGTTTGAACTCATTTATAATCACTTGCAGGGTTATTCCATAACGATTAAGGATGAAAACCAATATACTATGTTGTTCGCCGACGCAATGTACTATAACTTGCCTCGGTTAAGGTATTTTTTAAAGCATTCGGACTATTATTATGCATGCATAGGTGGGAAGTCTTTCAAAATTCCAAAGAATTTGTTAACTGCGAACGGAAATTCAATGAACTACTTCGAAATTACTATAGCTGCACTTTATGCTGATTTGGAATATATATATATGAAGAAGAAACCGATAAGGCCACCACCACAATCTCCTCCCTATGTACCGCGCTCCCCCGAGCTTTTCGACGATTTGTTGGCATTACTAAATGGAGCTGAACTTACACTAGATGATCGCAAGCGTAATTCCCTGATAAAAGAATGCCGCTTTTACCATCTGTTGAACTTAGAGCAAACACTGTTAAAGTGCGAAATTAAATATGATCCCTACTACAAGTTGGAGGTTATCGTAATGTACCTCAAGGATTTGACAAGCAAAGGCGTCACCCTGCGAAGGAAAACAGAAGATAGAGAGGATACCATTGAATCTCAACTGCCCACCTCTGCGGCCACTGCTTGTGCTACGCAGCAAAGTATGGCAGACATATTCCCGGATTGTAAAAAACAGAAGGTTGAAAACTGGCGTATTTTTACATATAGTAGGCCCTACCTAGATGAAACACCACGTGACTTAATTTTTCAGGTGAATACCATGGACTGTCTCTTATACTTTAACAAGAGACAAAAGGTTATACATGTCAATCTCAGGAGTGAGACGGCCCAGAGATTTACATCAGTATTCAACGCTCCTTTGCGGGATTTAAACATTTATTTGGATGATTATAGGGATCCGCAAAGAGTAGAGGGCCTAATTATACCATGCTGCATATTTGTGACAGATTTAACAGTGAATGGTATACGGTGCACCAACATATGTTCTTTGATTGATGAGAACACTATTGCAGAAAAAATCCCAGATTTTACGACTGCAAGCGGTAGCCATAGCTGTGTTCCTGGTTTGAAGTTGGTTCTGTTGAAGTCAATGTGGAGATTTGCTATAAAAAATCAGGAGCTCGTGCTTGTTTGTATACGAGCAGATGCAACGACATGCATTAACGAGTTTCATCACAGTATAGGCTTTTTATAGGTGCTAGTCGCTACATTATTTGAAGGATTTTAAGTTTTGTATTATTAACTGAGACTTCGCTAGTGGTTCGAACTCGCGAACTTAGGTTTCCTTTGCCAAAATAGAGTAGGATAATTTTCAGTATATTCCTGTTTGCTACCTTATAGGTGTGCTAATATTACTATGGCGTATTAATGACTAAAAAAAACGAATAAATCTCTTTGTAACACGGTTCATCCTTATGCAGGGGAACTGCTGATCATCTCTGTATTGTTTCAAATTGACCAAATGTCCAAACGACCAAAAAGCCGAATGGACAGAAAAATAAAAAATGTGGGAGTATATGTACAGCCATAGAAAGCACGTGACACTATTAATACAACACATACAAAGATAATATCGTGCTTCCTTGTTAAAATAGGAGGAAATACATCGATTCAGTGTCTTATTTACTATCAGTAGTTTTTACGTCTGGATTTTGGTTTTGTTTACTTCTATGGAACCGTCTTGTACTGTTGTTGTACTTATGCAAGTTAATCTTTTATAAACAAAACAATGAATAGGAAGTATTCTTATAACTACCATAATATACGTAGGAGCAAATATAGATTGTCCGTATGACAGATGAGCGTACCACTGAGCGACATAAGTAACAGGGAGCACATAGTACGCAATTCCAACGTATTCAAAAGGCTCAGCACATCACCTTCTCGGAGGCAGGGCGTGAAAGCGATGGATAAACCAGCGGTAAGACTGTCTCCAAGCGGAGGAGACTTCCAAACATCCCCAAGAAGATTACTATCATCCAGTAATGCACACCATTTAACACAAAGTGTGGACCGTCGACAATTCCTCAAACTTCCGGAATCTGGTTCACCGCCGCCACAGAGTGTGCAATTTACAAAACTGCCTGACGTTCTATTCCATACCTCCCCTACGAAGCTTGAGACAGCACATTTCAGCAGCAGATCAGTAACAGGCGGGGATGGTTCTCAAAGCAGAATAAGGAATAGGTTTTCTCCCTCTAAAGAACGTAAGCCTATTATAGTTAGAGACGAGGAACCCCTGAGTCCAACAAGGCAGAACCTGCTTAGCAAACTACAACGGGATGAAGACTTATCGAAAGTTACAAAAAAGAACACTAAACTGAATTCAGAATCTACTAATTACAGAATAGGTAAGAGCCAAATAGTTACTAGAAGTAAGAGTGTTAAATTTGAACTCCCAGAAGATAGAATGATTTCAATAGAACTACAAAACCTTAAACTGTTGTTAGAGGAACTATTAAAGAGACAGGAACAGCTGGAATTCCGAATTGCGCAATTGGAGGATATGGAACATCATCAAAAGTCTGACTAAGAAATTACCATACTTTCCGATCTAACGGGATACCCAGCTTATGCTTGACTACGTCCATAGTCGCAATGGCATCTTCGGAACTATCATGTTCCCCACTTTGTATTCTCCTACTTAATTCTTGGAATGCTAAGTTTTTTAATGATGATTTATATTTACCATTAGGGTATAATATTGCTGTATCAATAATTTTATCATGTATAATTCGAAGTACGTTTAAGTCATTTTCCAAGCCATGACCAATCAGTATGCTGTTCTCGTTGATCATTCCAGGATCTAAGAAAATATCACGAGCCTCATCAAAAGTCATGGCCTTTGCTCTATCAATTTCGTGAATCCCGCTAAACTGAGAATTAAGATCTATTATCTCACCTATAGGTTGTACCACCTCATCAAATACCACTTCATTTGTCCAGAAATCTACAACGGTAAGCCTAATCAACTCATATCCGCAGGAGGTATATGCCATTTCGCAATCCAGTGCAAGAACATTGTCTTTACCATCAATACCTTTTGTTCTTCGAAATTCGATAGTTCTTGACATGTCTTCATAAGTTTCTTGTCTGTATACATGTTGCTCTAAGGTTTTACAACCCAATGAAAAAGGTGTTATTGTTCTACCATCTTCGCCACAACAAAGATATTGGTAGGCCTTTGTTTCGCGGTTAAATTGCTGTCGACCTGTATGAAATTGACAGGATGTCGGTACCATAATATCTTCCAATAGGAACTTCTGGGAGCATCGAGCACATTGCATAAGTTTTGTATCATTACTAGCTGCAGTACATTTATCAAAATCACTAGCCGGCTTTTCGCCCAATATATATCCATTATCTTGAAGTGTTTTGGCATCTAAAATAAGATTCTTAAGTTTCTCAAGAGCTGCCTCTTTGCTTATTTGTGGTTTTTGGATTTCAGGCTTGCCGTGCTTATTCAACTTACCCTTGTATCGTACTATATCTCTCAGAAGTAGGCTACCATTGAACATGTAACTTTGTTTCGAAGCAGATCGCTTGCATATCTCGAGCTCCCATTGAACAGCTATACTTTCTATGTTTGCCCTCTGCGGCGTATATTTCTGGAGTAGTGCAAGGATTTTGTTAATGACCTTCATACGACCCTCGTAAGGAGCAGGCTGCACTTTCAAATCTATTGGACGCAAAACAGCCATATCCAACTGACAAGCCTAACTAGAATAAAAGCAGCATGGAACTCTTGTACGGTTGGCAAAACAGCAGTTGAACGTGTAAGTAGTTCAAGGATCAGGATTATCTATATACAAAAAAAGAAATGACTAATCGTCGTTTACGACATAATAGTCAGTATCTCGAATACTAGAATACTTACAAGCTCAAATTGAATGAAGGGCACACCAAGCTATAGAAGATCTCCATGAGAACTAGTGGTAACTCCAGAAAATGTGACCTTCTATAATATCTATTCTTGAATCCTTGAAGATGTCGTGAAAAGGACCTTTGATGTAACAATCTAAGCGAATTAAGATGGTAACAATTCCCTACCTGCTCACTATGGTAACTACAAGATAAAAAGATAACCTAAGAAGCTCAACAACCGTGGAATTGGCTTATTTTATGCCTTTAGGATGCTTAGTTGCGCCAGGCTTCTGTATGTATGTGTACGTCTATCATCGTCTGAGACGATGGATTTTTTTCATTTCAATCTTGAAAATTTTGTAGGTCATCGCGATGCTCATCACTTAGTAGATGCTTCAAACAAGTGAACCAGACTATATTGCTGTCGGCCGTGATACCTTTCCATACCTGCTTTAAAAGTAAAGATACCATTTGTTGCGGTTTGCTCAGTGGAATTATGTCAGGTACCAGCTTTGTAAAACTGGATGTTGATGCTTGCAAAAGCAGATTTGATACGTATATTCGTACCTTTCCTCAAAGGAAGTCACCAAAATTTTACCATTTTGACCCAAGATTAGATAACAATGAGAACTTAAACAACTTAGCGCAGATAACGCTTGTTGAAGAAAACACTACAGCTTTTACCTATGTTTACAAACCATTATTTATGGAATTGGTTTCTAGATGGATTAATGGGCTAGCGTTTGATTCAGTGAAGGTACTTGAGGCTCTCGGTAGGTGTATTGATCTATGCCCCGAAATTGCAACATTAGTTGAACATTATCTACAGGAGAAGAATGACTACTTTAACGCATTTTTGCAAACTTATGAACCTAGTACTGAGGAATTGGCACACAGCCTGCTATTAGCGTTCTATAGATTTCTGCATCATGATAAAGAGCGATTCCAAAGGTATGTGAAGCCAGATACATTATACAATTTGCTACGGGCGGACCTTATACAGAATAAAGCGGTGTATTTCTTGATTGTTCAAGTGCTTTCTTTCTATTTGGATATGGCTGACTCTTCCCACATGGACTTTGTTAACAAATATGGTCTATTCGATCAACCACTATTATATGGATATGAAGGCAATTTAAATGTTGATTATCGTTTTTTGGAGCTTAATGAAGCCAAAAGGCTTTCTAATTTTTCTAAGCTACCTACGGTTGCAGAACCCAGCAATCTAGCGGAACTTTTTAATCCTCAGAGGAAGACCAATCCTAACCACTATTTGATTGAACCACATCAACTATCACCAAATGTTGTTTCAGTTTTCAATGTGCTAATCCCTCGTGTTCATCACCCAGTTACTACCGCCGGTTATACATCAGAGCTAGTCCATACTCGACAATCTGTGGTGGCGATGACTAAACTAGCTGAAAGTGTACAGCAGTCACGCCCTGTCATGATGCTAGGTAAATCTGGTTCAGGAAAAACCTTCTTGATCAATGAACTAGCGGCTGTAATGGGATACCATACTTCTATGGTAAAAATTCACCTAGGTGAACAAACTGACGCAAAGCTACTTTTGGGAACGTACACATCTGGTGAAAAACCAGGAACTTTTGAATGGAGAGCTGGTGTGCTCACCACTGCTGTTAGGGAAGGTAAATGGGTTTTAATTGAAGATATTGATAAGGCCCCAACAGAGGTGTTATCAGTTCTTCTGACTCTTTTAGAGAAACAAGAACTGTCGATTCCATCGCGTGGAGAAACAATTAAGGCTGCAAATGGGTTCCAGTTAATTTCAACCATCACTTTGGGGAAGGATGTGGATCAGAAAAATCATGGTGATTATCTGCCAGATATAATTGGTATTTCGAGGTGGCAACCAATTTATTTGGAGGACCCTACTGATAATAACATCGAAATGATGCTCTGTGAAAAATACCCTCTCCTTCAGAACATTGTCCCAAAGTTTATACACACGTATAATGCGGTTGCTGAGATCTACAGTAATCCTCAGTTTATTTCTTTAAACAAGGGTGTTCATCCTCGTACTGTATCTCTCCGCGATTTGATGAAGTTATGCAAGAGAACCAATACCCTACTTGTCAACCGCGGCATCAAAAAACATGACCAATTGATAGAATCTGACATTTATGACCATATCTTTGCCGAAGTGGTCGACTGTTTCGTTGGTGCCGTCAGTGAAGAGGCAGCAGTGAAACCCCTGATGAATAAGATTGGACAGTGTTTAGAAATGTCAGAGTCCAGAGTTGTGTTACATTTGCGTAGCTATGTTCCTCTCCTAGAGGAGGAAGATACTATTATTAGGGTCGGCAGAGCTACATTACCAAAGTCAAAATTGCTTCTTCATAAGAAGACTTATAATGCAACATCTTTTGCAAGGACAAATCATTCTTTGAGGTTAATGGAGCAGATTGGTGTTGCTATCCAAATGAGTGAGCCAGTTTTACTTGTTGGTGAAACCGGTACTGGTAAAACGACAGTTGTACAACAGATAGCGAAAATGATGAACAAAGCACTTACTGTAATTAACGTATCTCAGCAGACCGAAAGTGGAGACCTCTTAGGTGGTTATAAGCCAGTTGACTGTAGATCTGTTGCATTGCCAATCATGGAGACCTTCGAACAGCTCTTTCCCTCTACTTTCTCAATGAAGAAAAATGAGAGGTTTTACCAAATGCTTCTTAAGTGCTTTACAAAAAGCCAGTGGAAGAATGTTGTAAAGCTGTGGAAGGAAGCTATAAAGATGGCTAACACATTTCTATCGAAGGCGCAGGATGTAAATAGTAACGATGAAAGCAGAAAGAGAAGAAGATTGGCGCCTGATGAGAGAACACTTCTTTTGCAAAAATGGTCAGACTTTGAAGATGCTGTCAAGAAGTTTTCTCTACAAGCTAACTCATTAGAGAATTCATTTGTTTTTGATTTTGTTGAAGGTTCGTTAGTTAAAGCCGCCAGAAATGGTGATTGGTTGTTACTTGATGAAGTGAATTTAGCCTCTCCTGACACTCTGGAAAACATCACTGATCTTCTTTCTGAACCTTCTTCTCGCAGCATTTTACTTTCTGAGAAGGGAGAAACAGAAGCCATTAAGGTACATCCCGATTTTAGGCTCTTTGCTTGCATGAATCCAGCAACAGATGTGGGGAAACGTGACTTACCATCCGGTATCAGATCCAGATTTAGTGAGGTTTATGTGCATTCACCAGATCGCGATATAAATGATCTTCTTGCAATAATAGATAAATATATTGGACGCTACAGTGTTTCAGATGAATGGGCAGGTAATGATATCGCCGAGCTATACCTTGAAGCGAAAAAATTGGCAGAATGCAATAAAATCGTTGATGGATCAAACCAAAAACCTCATTTCAGCATTCGGACACTAACAAGAACATTACTATATGTATCCGATATTGTTAGTATCTATGGGCTTCGCCGTTCCTTATACGAAGGGTTTTGCATGAGTTTCCTGACCTCATTGGATGAAAAGTCAGAAAAGCTTCTTCTACCGAAGATTGAAGAATATACAATTGGTCGTCTAAAGAACCCAAAGTCCTCAATGCGACAGATACCTGCATCTCCAGGGCCTGAGTACATTAAATTTAAGCATTATTGGATGAAACGTGGTGCATATGATATACAGGAACACCCGCACTACATTATTACACCTTTTGTGGAGAAGAACATGCTAAACCTTGTTAGAGCTACGTCTGGGAAGCGGTTTCCCGTTCTAGTACAAGGTCCTACATCTGCTGGTAAAACCTCCATGATCAAGTACTTGGCGGACATAACTGGTCATAAATTTGTTCGTATTAATAATCATGAGCATACTGACCTGCAGGAGTATTTGGGAACATACATTACGGATGATTCAGGGAAGCTGAAATTTAGAGAAGGGATTTTGGTTGAAGCACTTCGTAAAGGTTATTGGATTGTGCTGGATGAATTGAATCTGGCACCATCTGACGTCCTAGAAGCGCTTAACAGATTACTTGATGATAATAGAGAGCTTTTTATACCTGAAACCCAACAGGTTGTACACCCTCATCCTGATTTTATGCTATTTGCAACCCAAAACCCACCAGGGCTATATGGTGGTCGTAAAGTTCTATCCAGAGCATTTAGAAATCGTTTCTTAGAGTTGCATTTTGATGATATTCCTCAAGATGAGTTAGAGGTTATCATTAAAGAACGCTGTCAAATTGCACCATCCTATGCCAACAAGATTGTTGAAGTTTACCGCCAGCTATCTGTACAGCGTTCAGCAAATCGTCTTTTCGAAAAGAGGAATTCTTTTGCAACCCTGAGGGACCTTTTTAGGTGGGCACTTAGGGAAGCCGTAGGTTACGAGCAGTTAGCTGCTAACGGTTATATGTTATTAGCAGAAAGATGTCGGTCTCCGGATGAGAAAGCAGTTGTACAGTCTGTTATCGAAAAGGTTTTGCGTGTCAAACTTGACATGGACAGTTATTACAAGAGTTTGGAAGATAATAATCTATTGGCTATGGACAGTAAAGTTGTATGGACTAAAGCTATGAGAAGATTAGCTGTTCTAGTTACAAAATGTCTAGAGAATAATGAACCTGTGTTGCTTGTGGGCGAAACTGGTTGCGGTAAGACAACTATTTGCCAACTTATTTCCCAGTTCTACAAGAGACAGCTAATAGTGATGAATGCACACCAAAATACTGAAACTGGTGACATTCTCGGTGCTCAGAGACCTATGCGTAACAGAGCAGAAACTCAAGAGAGGCTAATTAATATTTTAAAGTCTGTTCTTGATATTGCAAGCGATGATCAGAGTGATGACTTGGAGATGCTCTTGAAGCGCTACAAAGAAATTGATCAATGTTCTTTAGATCCCGATAATAGAACAAAGATCCAAGAATTATTAGATACATTAGCAATATTATTTGAATGGTCTGATGGCCCATTGGTTCAAGCAATGAAATCAGGGAGCTTTTTCCTCCTTGATGAAATCTCGCTTGCGGATGACTCTGTGTTAGAGAGATTGAACTCCGTTTTGGAACCTGAAAGGAGTTTATTACTGACTGAGAAGGGTACAGAGGACGCGTTTATTGTAGCTGCCAAAGGATTTCAATTTTTGGCTACTATGAATCCAGGCGGTGATTACGGGAAGAAAGAACTATCACCTGCATTGAGGAATAGATTAACAGAGATTTGGGTTCCTTCAATGGAAAGCTTTGAAGACGTCCATATGATAGTCACTCATAAACTTCCATCATCAATTCGAACTTTAGCAGACCCTATTGTTTGTTTCTCTAGATGGTACGCAGAGAAGTTCGGAGGTGGAAGTACTACTAACGGTGTCATTTCCTTACGTGACATACTATCTTGGGTCGAATTCATAAATTCAACCTTTGAAGGTCTCCCCGATCACAGAGCTTCTTTTGTGCACGGCGCTCTAATGGTTTTTATTGATGCTTTAGGAACTAACAACACTGCTTATCTTTCTGAGAATGAAAATCGACTAAATATGCGGAAAACGGAGTGTATGGATGTTCTCTCTGATATTCTGAAAACTGATGCTATGAAATACCTATCTGATGACCTAGAGGTATCCCTCAGCGAGACTCGATTGACCTGCGGGTTGTATAGTCTTGAGCGTTTGCACACTGCGAAATCACCCAACTCTTTTAACTTGAGCGCACCTACAACAGCCAGAAATCTGATGAGGGTGGTTCGTGCTATGCAAGTTAAGAAACCAATCCTTTTAGAAGGTTCTCCTGGTGTTGGTAAAACAAGTTTGATATCCGCTCTGGCCGATTGTACAGGAAATGTACTAACTCGTATCAATCTTTCCGAACAGACGGATTTGGTTGATTTATTTGGTTCTGATACTCCAGGGGAGAACACAGGTGAATTTGTTTGGCGAGATGCCCCCTTCTTGAGAGCAATGCAGAAAGGTGAATGGGTTCTTCTTGATGAGATGAATCTAGCTTCCCAATCTGTCTTAGAAGGCTTAAACGCATGTCTAGATCACCGTGGAGAAGCGTACATTCCAGAGCTTGATAAATCATTCACTCGCCATCCTAACTTTTTGGTTTTTGCAGCTCAAAATCCTCAATACCAGGGTGGAGGCAGGAAAGGGCTCCCCAAGTCTTTCATAAACCGTTTTTCTGTGGTGTATGTTGATATGCTCACAGCCCAGGACTTACTTGTGATTTCACAACATATCTATCCAAATATTGATGCTGAGATATGCTCAAAAATGATTAATGTTATATCAACACTTGAGAGGTTAGTTACAAAGGAAAAATTGTGGGGCACTTCAGGTTCTCCATGGGAATTTAATTTAAGAGACACTCTTAGATGGCTAAAATTGCTGAACTCCAATTCCATTTGTAAAGACCTAATGGTTTATGACTTTTTGGACATCATAGTTACGCAGCGCTTCCGTACAGAGTCTGACAGATTAAAGGCACATGCTGTGATCGAAGATATATTTGGACCATACCACAGGCGTGATAATTATTTCAGCTTAACAAATGATTATCTACAAGTTAATGCAGAAGTTCTGCCAAGAAAGAGCTTAGTACAGTTTGTGCCACAACAGAAACTTGTACCTCTTCAATGCAACTATAGGCTTTATGAGTCTATTCTTCGTTGTATTAAACATAATTGGCCAACGATATTGGTTGGTCCTGCGAACTCTGGAAAGACGGGAACAATACATTTAATAGCTGGTTTGCTAGGATCAAAAGTAGTTGAATTTGCTATGAACGGGGAAGTGGATAGTATGGATATACTGGGTGGCTATGAACAAGTGGACTTAACAAGAAAGATTAAGACTGTTACTGATCGGCTGTCCACTCTAGTACACGAGATGTTAATTCATAACTTAATGGTGGCCAATACAGTGGTAGATAGTGAAAACGGAATTCAAGCCGCTCTGTTATTGTTTACTTATCTTAAGAATACTGCTGTGACAGCAGAAAATTATGAGCATTTCTTATCACTATACGAAAAGTTCTTCTCGTTTACTGGAGGTAGAAGTGAAGTTTCAAATCTCGATGTCGATATCAGAAAACTGACAGAAATAGTAAGGAAGGGAGCTGTTATTAAATTTGAGTGGTTTGATGGAATGTTAGTACAAGCTGTGGAAAACGGTCATTGGTTAGTCTTGGATAATGCCAATTTGTGCTCTCCATCAGTTATGGATAGGTTGAATTCTTTGCTAGAAACAGAGGGATCATTAATGATCAACGAATGCAGTCTAGCGGATGGCAAACCTAGGGTAGTTAAACCACATCCAAACTTCAGATTGTTTTTAACAGTGAATCCAAAATTCGGAGAGCTTTCCAGGGCTATGAGAAATAGAGGTGTAGAAATTTACATGCACGATCTTACCTTGAGAGCCACATCCTTTGATAGAAGTATTCTTGGTTATTCCATAGTGGAGAACTGCAACTCGTTAGAGAAAGGGCTAAGCAGTATATCATTGACTGACGATGTACAACCTCGCCCAATGTTTTCATTTATTCCGTATTACCGTTCATGGCTTCAACCATTTGCTAATATCCATGACGCTTTGTATCTAGGAGGAAGTCAAATCTCATCGACTATTATAACTATGCTACCTATTCGTTGTGCCTCACTAACAGGCCAATGGTGTGAAAATATAATCTCCAACTCTGATTTTGGGACAAGCGATGAAGTGGAAAAACTTTCGTCGTTCTATAACTTCCTTTCAAACTTACATTTTGTGCAGTCAGTGAATGGTATTTATGAAAGATGCTTCGAAGATCCAAGCCTATTCTTGGCTAAATACCTTCAAAACCAACCTTTATTACCATTGCTAAATGTATACAACCATGCACTATTGAAGGAAACATCACAAGGATCCGTAAATGTGGAGTGTGTTAACGTATTACAGGTATTGGAAGCTCTGTGGGAGTCTACACGTAGGCTTGATTATATTAGCAAGAGGTCATCATCAGTCAAGGTGAAGGAACTATCTTACCTTGAGCAGTCTGCTGCAATCTTCAATAATAGGCCAGTCGGTCAAGGACCTAGAATTCCTATTTTTTCGATTTTGCTGAAACTGCAGAATTTCATTAAGGATTGGTTAGTCGGTCAGCCGCTTTTTGAATGTGAAGGATCTTATAAAACATTACTTCATCTCCTCTTTATATGGCTGGGNATGTTTGAAGCTTCATCTATAGGAGATGAAGCTAGGTTACGTGTTTTCCAAATGCTGTTACATGATTGGATTGCTGGTGCATCCAAGATCGTTACAAACTTATCTGCCATTGTAAATATTGAGTCTGAATTTAGCGCTTTCATGAACTTGAAAACTGGTACATCAATGTCCAAGCTATGGAATGAATTTAGAGGGCAATATCCAACTTCTTTAGAACTTTGGGGCAAATTCCGTAGGGTTGAAGAAATATCCGAGAGTTTTGACTCTGTTTCACGTGAACAGTTCTCAGAGTCGTATCCGCTAATACAAAACTTAAGAAAGGTGCTTATTGGATTATTTAGAGAAGTACTTGATGGCGAACTGTCTGCTTACGAACCTATCACCGTTAAACTAGAAGCAGGGATAGTCGAACTGGAGGGTATCTCCAAGTCTTTCCTCAGCAAGAGGATACATCACTTCAAAGAAGAGTTCAACAGCATAATATGTTATTTGTTTGACAGCTCAACAGACATGGACATTCTGTATGAGGTTGCATCATGCTCTGATATTCCAACTAAGAAATTAATGAAATTGCAATCGGGTAACTATGTTTACCCTCCATTGTGGGACTTATTATGGATTAAAGAAGGTGATAAGTTCATTTCACATACATCTTCACTATTCGACTCAACACTACTTGAGAACGTAGTAATTAAGTCTGTTGGTTTTAAATCTCTACCTGGTTATCGTATTTCACAAACAGTGTCTGACGCTCATTTATTGATCACCTCTCTTATAACATCATCCACCCATATTTTGACTGATCAGTTTCATATATTCAAAGAAATATTGGTAAAATGGTATAAGCGCGTCATTATGATTCATTTGTCTCAGGAAATCTCACTAAATGTTTTAGATGAAATGCACTTGAAAGAGATTGCTGATCTAGTTCGTTCCAATGCAGATGAAGACTTTATTACTATCCATGAAAACTTCTTACTTCCATCTTTGATACTTGTTACAGGAGAGTTGAATCCGGAATCGCTCGGTAAGGCTTGGGTATTATTTGCTGCTGGCCTAATCCAATTGTATGTACCAAGCTCTCCGTACGACCCAGCAATCTATGATTATGTTGTACTGGACCAATTTAGCATACAAAGAAGACAATCGGAACTATTAGTGGACACTTGGAGAGCTGTTAGAACAGCTACTAATGGTAACTCCCCAATATTAGTTGAAAAGTGCATTGAGTTACCATCAGAGACAGATGGACCTACAAAACCAAGAGTATTTCGTCCTAAAACCTCCATTGATTCATTATTTGATGAATGGTATGCATTCATGTCCTCTACTATTGACGTAAAACCGATTGAGAAACTGCTATCTTCCATTGAACAGTATTCTTCCGTTACACAAGATCAGTTGAATATGTTCCAACAGAACACTTCACAATTCTTATCTCGCTTGTCCTCCAAGTATTTCCATTATTCAGATTTGAATGATATCCTTTCAGGCTATGTTTTTTCCTTAAAGTTTGGTTATGATCTATTACTTCTTTCAAAGAAACAGACCGAAAAGGTTGTACCTCTGCCTTTGCTATGGCCTATAAAAATTACTAACTTTACTGATTTTGGTAACATTAAGAGTAGCTTAAATGCTATGTCACTATTCTTTAAAAAACGGAATGAAAGTTCTTTAGAAGTGGAGGCAATACTAGTTTACTTCATGAAGTTGATTCAGTACCATAATAAAGGAGAGCAGTTGGAAGAACTTTTGCATCCTGCACTTCAAACACTATACTATAGGTGGACACTACGGCGTATGAGGGAAGACAAAGAAGCGCAAGAAAAGTCCAGTATCTTTAGATATGATGATGAATCGCAGGATACCGAGAAAGATTTTAGAAGGTTGTTTCCAGATTACGATGATGTACTGTCCATGGATACCACGACTGATAAGAGTTTACCAGGCGAGGCATTGGATGATCTGTACTATAAGATTGCGGAAACTTACATTAGTGTTTTTGGCTGTCACGCATCTCCATCGTTCCCAGCTATTCTTCGCGATGGTGCAGAAATTGTTGGCATTCTCAGTAAAAGCAAGTCTGAGTTCCAACAGCTTGGTATAGATGCTAAGTCCCTTGCTTCCGTAATATACAGAATGTCGGAAGAGATTAAGGACTCCTACTCTGTTGAGGAAGCCAGTAGTTTGAACTTCTATCACAATCACTCTGTCATGGAAGCACAGAGAGCTATAACTTTGGTTGAGAAGCTATTTAGTTCTGTCCATCGGTTATTGCTGCAATGGCCTGAACATGCTACTTTACAAGAATTGTGTCGTATATGCAAGGAATTCCTTGCATATCCTTTGAATACACCCGTAGCAAGATTGCTTCAGAAAATTGAACAAATTTACACTTTTGCGTCCGAATGGGAGAAATATGCCGCCAAATCAGTCTCTTTGGTGTCTCATATTAGTGAATTAACTGCGTTAATTGTTTCCTGGCGTAAGTTAGAACTAACTACCTGGAAGAGTCTTTTCAACTTTGAAGATCGTGTTTTCGAGAGGCGTGTTGGAAAATGGTGGTTTTATTTGTTTGAGACCGTCATTGTCTCTAATTTCTTTGAAGCTAAGAATAAAGATGGAGAAAACAATGTTCAAAATATGTTAGTGACATTGAATGTTTTCTTAAGCAAGAATACTTATGGTGAGTTTAAGGTTCGTCTTGACTTGCTAAGGGCAATTGAAAGACATGTAACTATCCTTGCAGATAAAAGCTCGCCGATTTTGCATGCTCTTAGAAATATTATTTCGTATTATGAACAGTTCTTACCTGCAGTTTTGGAGCATTTGGAGCGTAATAGAAAGTTGTTGGAAAAGGAGATATCAGAAATTATACTACTAGCAAGCTGGAAAGACGTCAATATTGATGCTTTAAAACAAAGTTCTCGCCGCTCTCATAACAATTTGTACAAACTGGTTCGGAAGTATCGTGATCTTCTTTCAACTGAAGTAGCTCCAATGCTTGAAGGTGGAATACCGGCAACCACTAAGATATCTTCCTCTTTAAGAGACTTTTCACATACCACCTTTAAATCATTTGATAATGAAGCGGCTACTGAACATGTCAGACAACTGGAGGTATGGAATACTAGGCCACTTCCGCTGCGTAATTTGACAGTAACTGTTGCAAATATGAAGAACTATATTTCGTTGCTTGCAAACAAGAACTATCCTGATATATATAAATATGCTCGCTCCATTGTGGAGGAAGCCGATCGTTTGAAGGAGGAGACACCGAAGGTCTATACCAAGGAAAACAAGAAGCTATTAGCTACACTAAAATCACAGAAGAGGAAATTAATGAGTGATGCTCTAAAAGAATTGAAGAGGCTGGGGTTGAAAACAAGTTTCAGGGAAGACATCCATAGAGTACAAGGCACTGTAACTGCTATTTTTGCCAACAGTAAAGCCTTTAGAAATACTGTTATTTCTTCCTGTGATAGTTATTTTTTCAGACTAGTGGATTTAATTCCAAAGTTGAGACACGCTGTAGCAAGCCCAAATGAGGATATACCTGGCGGAGATATTATAAGAGGTATGGCTATCGGTGAGAATTTAATATTTTCATTGGTCGTTACAAAGCAACAGATTTACAATATTTCAGTTGATTACTCCAAGTTACAAGATCTTCGCAATTATTTGGAAGGTGTATGCAAATCAAACAATATCAAGAGTAAATCTCTGAAGGATAGATTTTTGATATTCTCTGAAACCTGTAGATGGTTACCAGCAGTGATTAATTTTGCTTTGGAAACAATAAAGTGTTGCTCTGAGCACGCAGAGTATGAGGGTTCCCGTTCATTTTTAATATCTGCATTGGACAGGTTAACTGAATTCAATAGTCGTCTAGATGATATCAATGTGATGAATGAAAATGCAATTGAGTTATTGTCTTCTTTCTCTTTGTTTATTGATGAGTTTGTCCAGAAATTACGCTCTACGAATAATCCTAATGTACAATTCGTTAATGAAGTTGTTCTATCTTACGTTGAATCCAAGAACTTTAGTGGTTTTGAGCTGTCAGAGAGTGTCTCGGACGCAGTTAAAACAGTTGAACTCCAGCTTCGAAAGCTTTCCACGTCTATATTATTGTCATTCCAGCGTATTATGGAATCGCAAGGTGAAGAAATTACCTCAGAAGATGATAGTTGGTTTTCCATCCTAAATAAACGGATTATGAGTAACATAAAGTTGGCTCGCTCTGCCAAGGTGATAGGGGAGATAGATGAGTTGGTGTGTTTGCTAGGAAGCTCAGATTTCTCTGAGGACGACTCAAAGACTATTGCAGCAATGATATCTCTATCTCTGCCTTTGATAAACCAATACTATAATCTAATCGAGACTACTTTAGGCGATGCGCAATCAAACTATTATAGTACATCACGTGCTGCCTTTACTCTAAGCACCTTATTGTACAATCTAGCCAAGGATGGTTTCTGTTCTCCTGAGCCACCCTCTGAAGAGGTTGAGGATAATAACCTACATGAAGGAACTGGCCTCGGTGATGGAGAGGGTGCGCAAAATTCGAAAGATGTAGAGGAAGATGAAGATCTGTTGGAAAATGCCCAGCAGCCTAATAATGAAAAAACTGACGACAACGAGAATGAAGAGAATGAAGAAGACGCTGTGAACATGGAAGGTGACATAGCAGGTGACTTAGAGAGTGCATCCGACCAAGATGAAGAAGATGAAGACGATGGTGAAGAGGACGATATGGATGAAGAAGTCGACGATTTGGAAGAAGATGATCCAAATGCCATTGATGAAAAGATGTGGAATGAGGAGGCTGCTGACAATTCAAAGGAAAAGGACGCAAAGGAGATGCCAGATGAATCTATCCCAGACGATGTTCAAGCTGGTGATGAAGAAGATAAACAAGAAAGTGGAGATAATAAAATGAAGGAAGAAAATGCTGACGAAAAAGATGACATCGAAGAAGATGTTGACAGCGACATGAACGATGCCGAGGAGGAGGATGTTGGTGAGCAAGAAGATGAAGTTCGTGATGGAGAGAATGAAGAATTGGAGGCTAATGTTCCTGAAGTTGAGACGATGGACCTACCTGAAGACCTTGAACTAGAATCTGGTGATGAGGAAGCTTCGGAGAGCGAGAATGAAGGGTTTGAAGATAAAATGGATGTGGACGAAGAAGAGGATGCTACTAACTTACCTGAGGATGATGAAGATTCTTTATCTGCCCAGTCTGGTGATGAGGATGCCGCGGAAGATGCACAATCAGACATCGAAATGGCCGAAGATGGCGAAGAAGACGCTGCAGATGGAGATGAAAATCAAGAGGGCGATGAGAATCCTGAGGAAATAGATCTTTCGGACGATGATGTTCTGGATGATAATCAGGAGGAACATAAGGATCAAGGGGACTTAGAGGCTTCTAAGGACGTACAGGGAGTCGATGGTCTCGAAGATGCCAATCCTGAACAAGATGTAGACGAAGATGCTGCTGTGAAACAGGAGTCCGGTTCTAGAGGCGATGGCGCGGAGGCAACTGCCGAGGAAGAACAAAAAGATGTTGGAAGCTCCGGAATGGCTGATACTCATGAACAGCAAGAAGACGCATCCGATGAAGTCCAAGATATTTCTCGTGAGGAGGCTAAAGAAAGCTTAAAACAACTAGGTGATGCTTTAAAGGAGTATCACAAACGCCACCAAGAGATAAAGGAAGCTTCTAATAATGACTCCGAACAGCCAGAAAAGGAGCAAGCTAACCTAAAACCTGAATCTTTTGAACATGTTGCAGGTGCAAACACTGAGGCATCTACCCAAGCCCTGGATAATGCTGATAACAACCAAACCACATCACTAGACGATGAACACGCTATTGAAGAGGAAGAGGAGCCTATACAGGAGACATCTACACACCCAGAAGATCATCAAGAAGATCTAGGAGCACAAGATGTTGAAAAAGGTGACTTACCAAAGCCACAGACTTCTGAGCAGCAAGAGACAGATATGAAGAACACTGGTGCCTTTATTGGTGAGAGAAAAGCTTTCGAAAATGATCCTTTTGATCTTGAGAAGATGGAACTTGACATGCAGAATGACGAACTTGATGATCTTATTTCACAAGTTGACAAGGAAGCGAAAAATCGCGAATTAACTGAACTTCCCCCAAGAACCATTGATGATTCTAGAGAACTATGGGACAGAAGCGAGTTGGCAACTAGGGACTTGGTTGCCCTCCTGAGTGAACAGCTTCGTTTAATTCTTGAACCTACGCTGGCTACAAAGCTCAAGGGCGATTACAAGACAGGTAAGAGGTTGAATATGAAGAGAATTATACCTTACATTGCCTCTCAATTTCGGAAAGACAAAATTTGGCTGAGAAGGACTAAGCCCAGTAAACGTCAATATCAAATTATGATAGCCGTTGATGACTCTAAGTCAATGAGTGAATCAAAATCGGTTGATTTAGCTTTCCAGAGTATCTGTCTTGTTTCAAAAGCACTCTCCCAATTGGAGTCAGGCGACTTGTCAATTGTAAGGTTTGGTGAAAATACAAAACAGGTACACCCATTTGAAAAGCAGTTCGGCGCTGATGCAGGCCCGCAAGCATTTCAATGGTTTAATTTCCAAGACACAAGGACAAACGTTAAAAAGCTTGTTGCTGAATCCATTCAGCTCTTTGACCGTGCCACCACTTTTAACAACAGTGACTTATGGAAGCTTGAAATTATTATATCCGATGGTGTGTGTGAAGATCATGAAACAATTCAGCGCTTGGTGCGTCGCGCAAGAGAAAACAAGATTATGCTTGTATTCGTTATTGTTGACGGCATAAACTCCAAGGAATCAATTATGGATATGAGCCAAGTTAGCTACGTAGCAGATCAGCATGGCTCAATGAAATTAAAGGTGGACAAATACTTAGATACTTTCCCATTCGAGTTTTACGTTGTAGTCCATGACATTTCTGAACTACCAGAGATGCTGTCGATTATTTTACGCCAATACTTTTCAGAAATGGCACATAACCAGTGAAGGGACAATATATAATAAAATAGTTTGTATTTAATAAAACAGTTCTACTTTTTAGATGGTTTTTGCATGGTGTGACAGTTACTGATATCAAACATGTATAGATATGTGTGTGGAGTTGCCCTAAGACAATCTCTTGTTTTATGAATCACTATTAACGATTTTAGAAAAACGCCCATAAAAAAAAATTTAGCTCTCTATTTTATTACTTTACGTTGTATTCATATTATTGCATGTTATAGAGATGAACAATAGTAGAACGTTGGAGGTTGAAAGTTTTTATTTGCTTAACCTTTCTAAACATGGGCACATATCACTATCTATTACACCAGGTAGTGTATAGTTAAGGATATGCTAACTCATTGAAACAGACGAACTACTTTGTAAAATTCTCATTTCGCGCTTTTTAGTATAGGACTTTAATGATGATAATATGTTTTGTTGCTCGAAGTATATTCGATGTGAGCACATGATTTCTCAATAGACTACAACGGTATCTGATCTTTGCTATAGTGCGCCTAAATTTTGTAGCTTGTCAGTTTGCTGTAGTTGCAAGCTTCGTAATTATTTTAACTTCTCTGCTGTAGTGTAGTGCTTTGGCCTTTTTCATCTGCGCTTTTGACGATTTTATACACATTAAAACATATATACAAAAGCTCAAGAAACTTCTTAAAACCAGAGCACTCTAGGGAAGATATGGGGAAAAACTCCCACCTTGCATCTAGATATTTGCATTCATTGCCATTAGAGCCCATTTCTTTGCCGCTGCTGGCTATTCACAACCCAGTATCGTGGGTTCACTGGGTTTTTACCTACATAACTGCCACCAATAAACTCTCTCATCGCATACCAATTTCAATCCATGAAGGCCAGTTACTTGTCACAGAACAAAAATATATGGAATACCTATGGGAACATGGTTTCTTTGGCACTGGTACTCTTTCTAGAAGTGAGCCGACATGGTTAGATAGAGCTCAAAGCCGTCTTTTGACAGACTCATGTAGCTTAGAGAAACGTCAGCTGGAGCAGATAACACAGTTAAGAAGAAAGCAGAGGCTTGCATATAAGAAGCAAAGAGCTCAGTTTGAAAAGAGAAAACTAGAATTGAGGAAGCAGGGCATTCTGGAAGAAGATATATTAAATGAAGAGCAAGAAATGCTAAGAAACATCCGGAGCCAGGAGCTGAATTGGAAAGTGGAAGACAGCATTGAAGACCGCATTATTCGTCCAGAAGATGCTGAGGTACTGAACGATGATTCTACAGTAGTTAAAAATTTGGAATCTTTAGGCCTTCTACCAGTGGAGGGACTATTCCTTACAGTTGCTCTCCCTGTACTCGATTGCAGCGTTCGAGATATAGTTAACTCTGCTCTCGGATCTTCGCCATCGCTTGAGGATATCATTAGTTTATGCCAGAAGTACGTTGCATACCACCATTACCGCTCACATGGATGGTGTGTCCGTTCAGGTATCAAGTTTGGATGCAATTACCTTCTTTATAGGAGAGGACCTCCCTTTCAGCATGCGGAATTCTGTGTGATGGTGTTGGACAGCGCGGCTCCACCCCAGGATTACACTTGGTTTGCTACTGCAGCTAGGGTAGCGGGTGGTGCGCAAAAGCAACTTGTTCTTTGTTATCTGAGCATGGAGATATCTCATGAGAAACTACGGCACTTCTGGGATCAAGGCGAGTATTTGCATGCCTTCTCATCCTTTAAAGTTCATGAGCTTGTTTACAGGAGGTGGGTGCCAGGTAAAAATAGAGACTAGTTCCCTTTTCTTGTACGTACTTATACTAACCTCTATATTATTTACCGAATACGTACTTGATAATCTATACCAACCCCTTGTACGCAGCTTCAACCCAACCACAGTCTCTGATGCCCTTGTTCTTGGCTTTCGGCCCTTTGGAAGCATCATCATAGATTTTATTCAGCTTTTCATCGTGTGTGGCAGGCTTGGATATGCATACATATTGACCGCCTGGTAGCTGACATTTAAGCTGAGATTTTGGAAAAGGGCATGGACATTCGTTTGGCTGCGAAACACAATCTTGTGTTTCCCTGCAAACATAGCCTTTACAATCTTTATTTAAGACGGTATCCTCATATGAAACTTGTTGACGCTGGAATTCTTGCTGTTGAGAATGGCCACCAAAGTCGAACAAAAATGCGTAAATCTGGGTAATAAAGCATAAGACAAATACTGAGGTTAATATCATTTCTCTAGTCACTCTTTTTTGCGGTTGTAGTTCTTATGGAGCGATTGCAAAGTACAGCAAAGCTATTAAAAGATAATTTTCTATAAAATTCCGGCATACAAGAAAACCAAATCAGCTTCGCGGTAGGACCCAATTACCCTAGAGAAGCCCATAGGTATACCTACACTATGTACGTGAGTATAAATGAGTTCCAAAAAGCTTATGAAAGGATTCTCTCTAACTCAAGTACCCATTCTTCCTGTAAGCTGGTCATATTCGTTTCTTGTTTAAATATCGACGCGTTATGCGCGACCAAGATACTGGCAAATCTGTTCAAAAAACAATTGGTGCAATTGCAGCTAGTTCCAGTTTTTGGGTATAAGGAATTGCATGACCACTTTGAAAAGCTTGATGAGAATATTTCTAGCGTTATTTTGGTAGGCTGCGGTGGTATAATGGACTTGGAGATGCTATTAGAGATAGAGCCAGAGGACTATGTGATTACCGATGAATCAAATAATACCGTAAAATTCAAGCGTGATGTGTACGTGTTAGACTGCCATAGGCCATGGAACTTAGATAATCTTTTTGGCTCCCAAATTATTACATGTTTTGATGATGGAACAGTGGATGACACTCTCGAGCCGATACGCTCTGCTTATAATAGGATACTGGAACTGGAGAAGCTACTTGGCGATGAGGAGGACAATACATCCTGCTCAGAGGATGATGAATCCGAAACGGAAAATGACACCGAGGATGATGATGATTATCCTGGAAAGAAGCGGAGGATTGAAGATGATGATAAGAAACAAAGAAAGCAGCAGAAGAGGGAATTGAACAAATTAGAAGCAACAATTGAAGAGTATTACTCTAAAGGGTCTACTGTGAGCAATTCCTTAGCAGTACAAGTCTATTCTTTGGTCTCTTCAGTAGGTGAGACAAGTCTAGAGTCTCTTTGGATCGCCATTTTAGGCGCAACATCTTTAGACGCTAACTATCCACGTGTCTATCAACAGTTACAGAGTCTTTTGAAGGATGAGGTTAAGAGATTATCTCCCCAAGACAAAACAAAAACACCAGATACTTTATCAATTGATATTCAACCAGACTATTTACTCTTTCTTATGCGACATTCCTCGTTATATGATAGTTTTTATTATTCAAACTATGTCAATGCTAAACTTTCTCTGTGGAATGAGAATGGAAAGAAGAGATTGCATAAAATGTTTGCCAGGATGGGCATTCCTCTGAGTAGCGCACAAGAACATTGGCTATATATGGATAACAGCATCAAACGCCAACTAGGTGTAATATTTGATAAAAATTTAGAGAGGTATGGATTACAAAACATAGTGCGCGATGGCTTTGTTCGCACTTTTGGCTATCGAGGATCTATCAGTGCAATAGAATTCCTTGAGTCTATTCTTGCACTATTGGAGCTTGGAAAATCCAATGCAGATCTTTCTATCGATGGTTCAGTCGACACTATTGATTCCAAGGACGTTGCTGTAAATAATGTTGACATCGACTGTATTTTTACTCAAAGGCAAAAGCGATGGGTTAGTAATTTCTGGGCCAGTTGGGACTCACTAGATGGTAACATGGAACTCTTGAAGCTTGGCATAAAAAACGCACAGCATTTACAGAAGGCTATATTCAGTACCGGTATGGCCATTCTGGAGAAACGTATCATTAAGCATTTGCGCGTTTACCGCTTATGTGTCCTACAAGATGGACCCTACCTTCCGCTCTACAGGAACCCGCTAACCCTAATCCGTTTAGGAAGTTGGATTACCGAATATTGCACAGAGTCGGAGGAGAAACATCTCTTACCTATGGTTCTCGCCGCTCTAGATGTAAAAACAGACACATACCTTGTAGCAGGACTTGCACCTAGGTATCCTAGAGATATAAACAATCTGAAGTCTCAGACCGTAATATTGAATAATTTTAGTGTGATATTCCAACAAATTGCGAAGGAAAGCGGTGCAAAGGTCAGAATAGACAATTTTGACAGTTCTATCATAGAAATAAGGAAAGACGATTTACAACCGTTTTTAGAGAAATTGACACTAAGCGGGCTTCTATAGAATGAACCTTTATAAAAAATTCGCGCACATAATACTATAATCAATTCTGTAAACCTAGTCTGTTTGCTTGTATACCCAACGTTGTTTCCTCTAATTAGCTGCCCTTTTTCCGTGTTTTAATGCAAACTTTAACACAGAAAGAGCTGAAAAGATAACACTAAAAGTCACTAAACACAAACAAAAGACAGGCACGTCTGGAAAGAATAAGTTTCTACTCAGAAGCATGCAAAGGTTACCACCTGAAGACGACCAACCAAGTTTCGAACTTCCACAACTGCCCCCATGGAAAACTCTTTATATGAAGCAATATAACCAACAGACTCCACTTCGAAGGCCTCGCTGCATCCTCGGTGCTCCATACGAAACGGGCCCTTCCATGCAACAACTACCTACAATAACCATCGAACCAGATTCTGGCGGTTCCTCTAAGCGTGACTATGACTATTCTGTGTTTAATAAGAGCAGGCTCCTAACAGAAAGCAAAATAGATCAATACTTAAAGAGCGAAATAGCCACCCACAAGAGAGTATTCCACAGAGAAAAGGTCCATGATGACAGTTATAGACCTGATCTTCATCCTCTGTGCTGTGATAGTTCCGACGAGGATACAAATCTGATTTCAAAGCGCTTATACAAACAGAGGTTAGAGAGGCCGTTGGTAATAAGCATTCCAGGTGTAAAACCTGAAGAACTTATTCCTGACATATCTTCAAGGAGCAAGCGGGCCCAGGAGTTTCCATCTGCCACCGAAGCCGAGGTTGATTTGCGCAGATACTGGGATTGGTCCTCTCTAAGCAAGTCACTTAGTTCCCGTGAATATCATATGTTGAATAGGATACTCCAAAAAGAAGTGCAACTCCAGGATCACTATCGCGAAATACTTCGGAAGGGGGATGGTTACAGGAAGGACCCTGAGCGCAGTGAAGATGAATGCTACTTAGAATTGAAGCAATACGCCCATAAGTGCTATACCGAGGACAATTGTGTTTTTAACATGGACGAATTACTTGTACACATGAAACACCAGTGATAAACCATGACTTTAGGGATGCATATGAAAGGCTTGTATCACCTACCCTAGTTAAACCATGAAAGTTCACTGAAATTTAGCAGCCAAGAACCCATCAAATGCAATAAACATTTGGCGAGCTTAAATAACTGATAGCGAGTTAATTTCATACTGCCCACTCTATATGGTGTCTATGAAGGGATATATAACGCTAAACTGATTATTCATCATCTATTACTTGTCCGTAAAATATGATCAACCTGAAACGGTCTTGACACGGGATTCTCCTTAAGAGTTATGCTATATAAACATAGGGGCAACTGAACTAAATCATCAAGTAAAGCGCAAACAAGCAATCCACGTCCTTTATATTGCTCTTCCAAATTCTACGGAATGAACGTACTTAAATTACAGAAGAAGTTTCCTCAGTTGTCGCAGGAGGATATTTTTACAACAGTAGAGCAATTTCGATCAATAGACGAAGATGACAAGGGGTATGTTGAGAAGACAGAAGTGCTAGAATATGTTTCCAAGCAAGGTACAGCCTCCTACGATGAAGCGCGCGAAGCCTTGAAGAAGGTTAATGTAGATGCTTCCGGTCGGGTAGAATTAGATGATTATGTGGAGTTGGTTGCGAAATTGAAGGAGCTGAAGGTAAGCTCCAAGCCATCCACAGCGCCAAAATCGAGGCAAATATCATCGATGGGGTCTGCTGGGCTCTCTACTGCGTCGCAACAAAGCAGGATTGTGGTAGAGGGAAGCACCACTGGCACTACACACACCATCAATGAAGAAGAGAGACGTGAGTTCACGAAGCACATCAATAGTGTATTGGCAGGGGATCCAGACATCGGGGACCGTCTACCATTTGCTACTGATACTTTCCAATTGTTTGATGACTGCAGGGATGGTTTAGTTTTGTCAAAGTTGATTAACGATTCCGTTCCGGATACTATCGATACCAGAGTCTTGAACTGGCCAAAAAATGGAAAGCCATTAAATAAGTTCACTGCTTCGGAGAATTCCAACATTGTCATCAACTCTGCCAAGGCAATAGGATGCGTTGTTGTTAACGTCCATTCGGAAGATATAATCGAAGGTAGGGAACATTTAATTCTAGGTCTTATTTGGCAAATCATTAGAAGGGGATTACTCAGCAAGATTGACATAAAATTACACCCAGAGTTATACCGTTTGTTGGAAGACGACGAGACATTGGGACAATTTCTAAGGTTGCCACCTGAAAAGATTTTGCTCCGTTGGTTTAATTACCACTTAAAGAACGCTGGGTGGCATAGAAGAGTCTCGAACTTTTCTGGAGATGTATCCGATGCTGAAAACTATACAATTTTGCTCAATCAATTGGCCCCTACCCTCTGTTCGCGGGCACCTTTACAGACAATTGACCTCCTTGACAGGGCTAACCAAGTTTTAGATAATGCAGAGAAATTGGAATGTAGAAAATACTTGACTCCTACCTCTTTGGTCGCTGGTAACCCCAAGTTGAATTTGGCGTTTGTTGCGCATTTATTCAACACCCATCCAGGGTTAGACCCTGTTGATGAAGATGAGAAGCCTGAAATCGAGGAGTTTGACGCTGAGGGTGAAAGGGAGGCCCGTGTGTTCACCTTGTGGTTGAATTCCTTGGATGTGAACCCTCCAGTAGTTTCTCTCTTCGAAGATTTGAAGGATGGATTAGTACTTCTCCAGGCGTATGAAAAGGTTATACCGGGAAGTTTGAACTCAAAGCTCATTAATCAGAGGCCCGTAAATGGTAACGAGCTATCACGGTTCAAGTCCCTGGAAAATACTAACTATGCTGTTGAACTTGGGAAATCCAAGGGATTTTCACTTGTTGGCATTGAAGGGTCAGACATCGTTGATGGTAACAAACTACTAACACTAGGGTTAGTATGGCAGCTAATGCGCAGAAATATCGTTAACACTATGTCGTCTTTGGCCTCGTCAGGAAGAGATATGTCTGATGCTCAGATATTAAAATGGGCCCAAGACCAGGTTTCAAAGGGCGGAAGAAACTCCACAATCAGGTCTTTCTCTGATCCATCATTGAGTAATTCACATTTCCTATTGGATGTATTAAATGGAATTGCTCCTGGCTATGTTGATTACGAATTAGTTACACCAGGTAAAACTGATGAGGATAGGTATGCTAACGCAAAGTTGGCTATCTCAATTGCAAGAAAGTTAGGCGCTTTGATTTGGTTGGTTCCAGAAGATATTAACGAAGTGCGCCCAAGGCTAATCCTAACCTTTGTGGCATCTTTGATGGCATTAAACAAATGAACAAGCTGTATAGATGTGCGTATGATATATATAAGTTGTAATATTATATATATTCAGGTCTGTATTGCCCCTCTTTACATTAAGAAAGTGCGGGGAAATTCTAGACATTCGAATAGAAGGCCGAGTAGGTATTTTTTAACTGATCTTTCAACCTTTCATCCCATTCCATAGAGAGGTCTTCAAAGTATTTTTTAACATCAGACATGCCGGTAGCATCTATTTCATCTGTAAACACATATTCTTTACCGTTAAGGTGCGTGGCAGAACCATACTTGAGCTTTTGATCATTCTCGGATGATACTTCCAGAGTTGAAACGTACACAGGTGCATTTGCTGCCTTGTAGCCATCAATGTTATGCCAGCGTGATCCCATAAGCCTTGCGACATAAAACAGCGCTAACATGGAATAGTATGTGAAAAAGTTCAAATACTTTAGGAAGGACTGGCTTGTAAAGATACCAGGGNGGGNAACAAACTGACGAATGCCTTGCTCTTGCAACTCCTTGAAAGTGCCTAAGTGGATAAGATCAACCAATCTTTTGGAGCCTTCATACGAGGCGTTGGTAGTCAACAGCTGTATGTCTTGCAAAGAAAGGTACTTGGGATCTGACATTACAGATGAAATCCAGACTACAACAGAGTTACCTCTTGAAAGCAGAGGCTTAATTCTTCTAATCAGGTAATAGGGCCCAAACACATTGGCTTGGAAAACAAGTCCTATTCCGTCTTGTGATTTGACTCCCACTTTCTGTATTTTGTAGGTAGGGTTCGTAACCGCATCCAATGGATTCCTTAGCACATCAATCGTAGCTTGGCCCCAGTTAATTCCTTCATATACACCTTGAGCAGCATTGATGTAAAAATAATGGATAGCATTGTATCTCTTATCAAGCTCATGGGAGGCATTTAGAATACTTACCATATCGGTAAAATCAACTAGGAGGTAGTCAAAGCTAACCTGTCCTGGAGCTTTCTTCTCAGCATATCCTTTGATTTTATCAACAACTTCACGAACCCTAGAAAGAGTCCTAGAAGTGACAACAATTGTCAATTTAGTATCGACAGGTTGTTTTTCAATCAACCTGTACGCGATGTTCAATCCCAAGTTGCTGCACCTTGTTAGAAGTTGACCTTTCTAGTTGTTAACATAAAATAAACATACCTATTTGTACCTGTAATAACAGCAACCTTATTCATTCTCGCCTTCTTCATTCAAAGTTATCTACCTAGGTTACTATTTGCTTGTAAGTATCCTACCTTCTTTCAAATGACATCTCCTGGTGACATTTAGTGAAAGCTTCTAGTATTAAACTCGTTAAAAAAGATATTTTGAATTACAACAGTCATATGGCAGCATCGGTACTGCATGACTAACACTAGTATTCTTGGTACACCCTACATAAGACCCTAATTATCTACAGTACACACACTGTACTTCTCAGGACAGGAGCAACCACATCCAGTAGGACATTCGTTATCTATACTCCACCATTCAGCAGCACATGTTGTGTGTAAAACGTGCTCACAACTCGAGCACACAAAAATACGTTTAGTTACTTTCAAACCACAGTAGGTGCAAATTCGCGAGGCAAAATCACTATCTTCAATCCATACATACCCAATTCCACCATAAAAATCTCCCTCGTTATGAGTAGAGGTCTCTAATCTATCGAGTATACTGTCTTCCGTATTCTCATTTATGTTGAACTTCAGAACATCAACCCTATGCATTGGTAAACCCCAGTAATACATCAATTCTGCATATTGGCTCCTATAAATTCTATATCTGAACTCAAATTTAGGATCCAGAAGAGAAGGAGGTTTAGATGAAACAAGGTCAAGGATGTCATCATGGAGGATTTCTATTGAGATATTTGGAAGTTGCTGTGCATTTGTTTCATGGAAAGGGAATACACTCGAAGAGCAGGATTTTAAGCCTGATACATGTTGGTAAGTGTGCGGATTGATATAGTCATCAGATCTTAGAGAGATAGAATCAGTAGAGTATCTTAATGTTACATGCTGATTCGTAATGTCAGTAGTCACCGGCGTTACTATCAAATCATTAGGTATCGTGGCATGACTATAAGAGCGGGGAAGCTTAAATTCATCAATATAGCTGACTTCAATAGGGTCTTTAGCAAGCAGATGTTCGCATGAATCCTTCCTTTTCTTCCCAGGCTCAACTAATATACAAACGATCATGGCTAACATTTGAATATTCTTGGTACTTTCATAATAACGTATCATCTCATTTACCAACCACCTCCCGCCTAGTGGGTGTTCATCCCAAAGTAATTTGGAAGGATCATTTCCGTCTCTTGCTATCAGGATATCTGATAACATTCGCCAACATTGAGCAAGATCGTCTCTATCATACTTTTCAGCAACATTTGCATTATATCTAGCCAATTCGCCAGGGCTAGCGCCTGTTAGTTTGTATTCAAGCGCGAGTTCAATTCTGTCCTGGATTAAGTGCCTGAAATCATGTATTGCAATTACGTTTTTCGGTTTGATTTTTGACTCATTTGTACGACCTGATTCACTATGTATAGAGCTCATAGGGTTTTTGAGATTAAAGTGGAAGGCTGGCAACTTTGTTCTTAAAGTTATATCACTGTTTAGCATATCATTCCAATCATCACCAAACCCTCCTTCACTTTCAGCTGAATCAGAGTCGTTATCTGTATGCTCGTACTCACTATTATGGCGCAATGATGCAGATAATGTTTCCACGTATCTTCTAGGTTTATTGTTTTTTGTATTCTTGTTCGCTTCGCAAGATTCAGACCTTTTGGCAATACCTCCTAAGGAATTCCTGCTTCCTGCTGCTAAAAACGATTGCGGTTTACGGTCAGACTCCCCAGCAAAAAAACATAGTAGATGGCCAGTTGCTGTCCAGACAGCTCCACAGCCTTTTGGGACTGGTGTGCTATCAAATGTGAGATCTTGCGTTACAACCTTATTTCCTGCTGGTTTACCGTCTATCCTATCTGCATCTTCATCTTCAGAAGCAGATAAATCAGAGAGTTCCAGTTTATCAGCAGGAACTCGTACAGATGAGTAGCCATCAGCATCCTCATCTACCAAGTCCAAATTTAAGAAGAGATGCTCAAAATTCTCTTCATTTTCAAGAACATCCAAGTCCACATTTTCTCCTAGCAGGAAACGTAAGCAAGGTTCGAGGCAATACCTAGACAGGTCAGAATATCTGGTAGTAATCTCTACAAGCTTTGATTCAAGCCATTCTTTTCTTTTATTTGTAAGTTCAGCGTTCTCTTCAATTTTAAATTTCGGTGGATGGCCCTTAGTAGGATAGCCTTCTGGAAATGCGATGAGCACCCTTAGGAAAAGATATTCTTCAGGATTACCTTCAACCCATGGTCCATTTAGCGTCAATACAAGTTCTCCCGTGGAAACTGAGATCTTTTCAAAAATGATACGACGGAATTTATGACCAACTTGACTGACTTCCTCGCCAAGATTTTGAATAGTAGACTCAGAAAAGAAGTCATGAGGTGAGTCAACATGGTTAAGCTTAACTCCTGATACCCAAGCAAGATGGTTAAGCAAGCGTTGATGACCGTGAATAGCCATCGTTGATGTAACAAACTTTTCTGGGAAAGCTCTGAATCCTGTCACAATGGGATCTTTTACTCTTCCTGGCTCCTTGCTATATGTAATATACTCATAATTGGGGATTTTCTCTTCAAGAACCCGACCTCTTTCAAAGTTTACCTTCTCATATGTTGCCTCAGTCACTGGCCAAAGTCGCAAATCACAGTCTTTGGACCATGTTACAAGTTGAAACTCACGATCATCTTGGAAAGTGTCGTTTGGATGCCTGGAGCGCCATAGAAAATCACTAACCCTGTCCTTGTGACCTTTGAAGACATATATTGGTTGTAATTTTGACTTTTTCTCCTCAGTATCTTCTGCTTTCCAGCTGTTATTCACAAGATATACAGAGTTATTCCCTCCAACCATTGGCATTATACAGCAACCACTGCCAAAAGGTAAGTACCTGCCCCTCCACACAGGAAATTCCGCTTGAATAGAGAACTGAGGTTCTGATATGCTTCTCTGATAATCCCAAAAATTAACCATTCCATTGTTGGAACTTGACATAAGCTCAGTCTCATTGAATCTATTGAAGTCAATATTGTTTACACTACTACCATCTCCTGTTAGTTGATGGAGGGGCGTACAGCCTTTCCGTAAATCCCAGATATAGACATGATTGGCATGAGAAGAAGCCAAAATGTTGGGATTTTGGAAGTTCCATTTTACCTGCGAGGCGCCAGCTGACCAATCGCTCACACTGTAGTAGGGTCGTTGTGGACTTCGTAAATCCCAAGCATGCACATAAGTATCAATGGAACATGTAGCAAGCAGTTCTGGATGCTTTGGATGAAAATTAATATCCGTGATAGCTCTAAAATGTCCATGGAGTTCATGTTCGATAGCATTTGAAGAGCTTCTCGCCAAGTTCCAAAGAAGAGCTTTTTGATTAGAGGTGGAGACAACCCAATATGGCTTCGCCGGATGAGGTGACCATTGTACATCTGCCACTTGCCAAGGAGTGACATGGTGTAGACACCTTGGAGGAGAGAATGGATCGTCCAGATCCACGACGTATAAACCTGTTCTGCTAGCTAACACGACATCTCTTCCGGATGGATTAATAGATACTGCATTAAAACCACCATCTACCCTCAAAGAAAGGGATTGACCAAATGTAGGAGATTGATAAGGGTCACCACCAACATAGCCTGCCATTTTTATGACGCTACCCCTTTAGTGTCAATCTGGTCACTGTTATTAGCTATGTAGTTGGTTCTCTCCTTGTTGCTAATAAGGTATAGTATTTTGGAGAAGTAAGGGTAACGTGCCGAAAAAAAGGCTTTTATCGATGGGTAAAAGGGTAGTAAGTAAACTATCTATTAATATTAAAAGTCAAGTTTATATTATACTATACCTTTATTATCCAAGAATAACGGCATCATGTACTGCTTTAAAGGGTGCCCGAAGAGAATTCCAAAGATGGAACTGCTCCACACCCTGATAAACTAGCATTTCTACGCCTGGAACTATATTCCATTTATATTTTTGATGAGCCAACTCCATCATAGGTGTGATACTAGGCTTATAAGCAGCATCTAATAATGTTGGCTTGAAAGTATTTTGCCTACTGCCTGTCTTTAGAATGGCCTCCACTCGAGTTAGCAACCCTTCGTCCAAGGGAGTATCAGCTGGAACACAGCTGACAGCAACAGAAACCGCTCCGGTAACACTTTCGACCTCTTTAACAGATTCAATAATGTGTATGTTAAAATCCACAGGCATTTCCTCTTTCAAGTTATAAAGTTTCGAAGATGTCCTATTCACAACATAAATCTTCGAACAACCAAGTTTGTGTAGTGCATAAATAGCTGCTCTCGCAGTCCCCCCGGACCCGATAACTAACCCATCTACTTCACTTACACGTTCTGGTACACCAAATGAAACCAAAGAGTGCTTGATGCCTACCCAATCAGTGTTGTCACCTAAAAATCCGCCCCCTGATAGCGGAATTACAGTATTGACAGCACCGATATCTCGAGCTGCATCCGAAAGTCCATCCATGTACTTCATGATATCCAATTTTAGTGGAATAGTTACAGCTATACCGCCAAGATTAGGGTTTGACATTAATTTCTCTCTGACTTCTTCCACTGAACTGGTCTCAAATTTTTGAAAGATATGTGGCAATCCCAACTCACCAAAAGCTGTATTATGAAGTACAGGAGATTTAGAGTGTCCTATAGGGTTCCCAACCACGTAGAAGTCCAATGCTTTGTAACCACCAATTGACGCGTATAAAGTATTAATTTCAGATAATGTCAACTGACCAGGGGCAGATGCTGAGTCCAAATATTTTGAAGTAACCGGCGTGAGTATTTGATTAATCACTCTCGAAAACTTTCCAGCTTCACCCATATTTATTGCAATTAATGGTTTTTCTGTGTGTTTAACCCTGAATTGTTCTAAGTGTAGGTTATCTTCGAAAGTATTTGCAGTACCAACAAACTTAATAATATCAACATTTAAAGCAAGCGCATTATTATATCTGGCCTCCCATTCCAAGTGGTTCCAAGGAAATGAAGAAGACGTATCATGGAAAGAACCTATAATTTTAGTATTACCCCTATTATTAATGACTTTATTCTTTAGGTTATCTGGGAGCGTCAATTCCAAATCAAGGTATTCAACCCCTGCTTTTAAACCAAGCGAAAGTAATGATTCAACACCGGCAAGATCTTTATCCGCGAATTTCCCCCCTTGCTGCTTGGTCCTAACCGTGAAAACTATTGGTAATGCTTCAGAGGCAGTACGCAAAATGCTGATTTGCTTTGCAACGTAGTCAGGATCTTGCTCACGTAATAAGTCCACTCTAAGTTCTACAGCTGCTGAGCCGTATGCAATTTTTTCTAACTTATCGGCCACTGGCGCCAAATCAGGATAAGTCAAACATACAAAAGAAGATCTACCCGTTGGAATTTTCACTTGATCCTTTCCTGTAATCCTTCTTACAAAGGTGGAGAAAAGCTTTTTCAATCTCTGGAAGTCTGCCTCATTCGAACAGTGTGGGGCCACAAAGTTATAGTTCGCACAGGAATGGTACCATTTCTTCCGTCTTTCCCAAACATCGCGAATACTTTCTGTGTAGTATGGCCTGGTTGGATCGGTGTTTAAGAATTCTATTGTTTCTTCAATATCTCTCTCAAGGTGTAGTACAACCCCCCCACTGCTACAAAAGTCCTTTAAAATAGACCTAGCTTCAGCACTTTCTACAATTCCTCCCCCAGTAGATATACAATAACCTTCGTCCCCGTGTGAATCAAGTAGTTTCTTGAATACCTCTGTTTCTTTCTTTCTGAAGATATCCCAACCATGTCGAGCTACATATTCCTTCAAAGATAAGTTAGGGGAATTATTTTCAATTTCAACGTCCAAATCGACCATTTCATACCCTAGTGCATCTGCACACCATTTACTTAGGGTACTCTTACCGGCTGCTCTCATTCCAATTATAACAACGCTTCTATTAGAAGTGGAGCTAGATGCAATAGGTTCAGCACCGTCTAGCTTTGCACCCAACTGCGAATGCAAAACATCCCACCAACCTGGCCATGTTTTACTGGTACACCTTCTCTCCAAAATCCTGACTGGAGTCACATCCTTGATATTGTTCTGAATATTCACCATTCCTGCTAAGAGCGAGAAACTCATTGCAACACGGTGGTCATCGTATGTATTAACACCTGCTGCACCAGTTTTATCACACGGAACTGTGAGTTTAGACAATTCACTCACGCCTTCGACTTGTATTCCGTCAGGTAACTCATTCGCCCTGACTCCAAATTTTTTCAATTCATCGACCATTGCTTTAATTCTATTGCATTCTTTTACCCGCTGGTTTGCAATTCCATCAATAGTGGTGATATTTTTACTCTCGGGATTATTATCATTAGCAATAGCTGCAACTACGCAGGCTGTAAGAAAAGCGTCTGTCATCGGTTCCATATCAATGGAAACCAATGGCTTCAAACGCCCCATAGAAGGCCCTGTCACGGTAGTACTATCAGCTGTTTGTACCACGGTACATCCCATTGGCTTTAGGACATCAGGTGCAAATCTAGCATCACCTTGCAACGAACCGAACCCAATGTTTGGAACGGTAACTGTAGTCCCTGTCATAGCAGCAAAAGCTAGTGGG
Organism: Eremothecium coryli CBS 5749; assembly: GCA_000710315.1. Lineage (NCBI taxonomy): Eukaryota > Fungi > Ascomycota > Saccharomycetes > Saccharomycetales > Saccharomycetaceae > Eremothecium > Eremothecium coryli. The sequence goes on from AZAH01000005.1 coordinate 49,165, forward strand.
TAAGTAGCTGAGGATGCATCGGACTCGATGTAATACTCTGTTGGATTGACGTAGTTTCCTTTTGGAATGTGATAAGTGTATGGCTCAGTACTTGATTGTACTACTTTAATTCCAAATGTACTCATCATCTTTATTGTCATATTAACGTAGAGTTGGGAAATAGGTTTTCCACCTACAAGGGCCAAAGTTACAGGGGTTTCTGCGTAAGGAGCACACATTAATATGGAAGAAACATATTGGGAAGAAACAGTAGCTGCTAATTCTATTCTCCCACCCTTCAATTTTGAATCGGTATGAATTTTCAAGGGCAAGGAGCCTTGTTTGTTCAAATATTCAATATTAACCCCGTTTTGCAAAAGAGAGTCAACCAATGGACCTATTGGCCTTTCTTGCATCCTGGCATTGCCCGTTAAAATGACATGCTTATCTTCTTCAGTTGAAGAGGCTAACGCCGCAATTGTTGTGAGGAATCTCGAAGCTGTACCTGCATTTCCCAAAAACAATGGTTCTGATGTTGCGGTAAGGTTATGACCGCCTCGACCCTCCACTACAACAGTTTCACCATTATCTTCCCAGGATATTTTGGCGCCCCGTAGTTTCTGTACAGCGTTTAACATGTGTTTTGTATCATCTGAGTGCAACAAATTCTTAATCCTACAAGTACCTTTACCAAGAGCAGCTAACACTAAGGCGCGATTGGAAATAGACTTTGATCCAGGAGGTATAACTGTGCGCTCTTGCTTGGAGGAGATACTGCTGAAAGGATAAACTAAAGCTTCATCAGTTAGAACAAAACGCAAGTCTTCATCTGATACAACATGGGCTGAGCTACCATGACATTCTCCTATTGTCTTGAGGATAACCACCTTTTTCTTAGTTCCATCATTTTTCTTATCAATGCTCATTTTCTGTAGCAAGGTATCTAAGGGAGTCTCCTTATGTAGAGTTAATTCCTTAAACCATTCTTCATCTTGAGACACAGGTAGACCGTATGCCGCCAACAGCTTCGATAAACGAGAAACTTGTGTAGGTGATAGAATTCCTAAAAATCGTGATAATTCAGCTTCCTTAACCATGCCAATAGAAACACACTCTCCGTGAAGTGCTTGTGGGGTCAATATGGCTTCGTAAGCGTGCCCAATTGTGTGACCAAAATTTAGCAAGTTTCTTAATCCTCCTTCTCGTTCATCTGCAGAAACCACATGAGCTTTGACCTTAATCGACTCTAGTACCATCTTGAAGATATGCTCTAGTATTTGCTGGATATTAGTGTAGGAAATCCTGTGCACACCGCCTTCCACACTAACAGAAACAATCTTAGAATTATGCACAACGCCAAGAAATGAGGTAGCATTGGCTTCCAAACGAGCAAATTCTTCTGCATTCCAAATACATGCAGTCTTGATCACTTCTGCGATCCCATTGATAAACTCCCTACGTGGTAAAGTTTCCAACCAGCGCACATCTACAAGGACATATTCTGGTTGCCAAAACGCACCAATAAAATTTTTACCAATTGGGGTATCAACGGCTGTTTTACCGCCAATAGAAGAATCCACCATGGCCAATAATGTCGTTGGAACTTGCACTACGCGGACACCTCTCATGAATGTAGCTGCAACAAAGCCAATCATATCACCAATGACGCCACCTCCGACCGCTAAGATAACAGTATCACGAGTACAACCCTCCTGGAGCAAATAGTCCTCGACCTTTCCCTTTTGTTCCCTCGTCTTGTACGCCTCGCCCGGCTCTATCACGTATTTCAACAACCGCGAGCCGCTGGGTAGTTTAGCCTTCAAACAGTCGACGAGCGCATGGAAGTATGGGATTTTCACTATATTAGAATCAGTCACCACAACATATGCTGACGATGGACAAGAGGTTATAACAGTTTGAGCAATGTGCTGCTGAATGTCGTAGCCAACATGAATTGTCTCCTTTCCTAAAATCTTCACTTTTTCCAATTGCATGCTATCTACGAGAAGTTCGTATTAGATATTCCAAATCAGGCCTAGTATCCAAGTCTCTAAAGTACTTGGCAGTTAAAGTGGCCAAAACGACTCTATTTAAACTTTGATATTTGCAGGCTTTTACATCAAGGGTTTCCCAATTCCCTTTTATAAGGTTTCTTTATGTATTCTAAAAAAATAGAATGACTAAATCTTGCACACAGAGCAGGCAAGAAAAATGAGAGAATTGCGCTCAACGATCTACGCTCTAGAAGGTACGCGCAACAGCTGGCTACCGTTATATATAACGATCTAACAGAGTGCTTGGTAATACAACCACACTCTTGATAAATAAGTGTCATACCAACTGTAACTATTCTTACCACATACAGCGCTCTCGCAGGTTTGCCAAAAAAGAAGCTTTATCGTAAACATTCGGTACCTCATTATGCGATAATACAACCATATAATTCTTATCCATGAGCTTATATGTACATGAATCGTATGGATTGGTGCTGTAAAAGGTGTAAGAGTTTGTTTCACCGACTGGCGTTACTTCTCCAGTTTCCGCAGGTACACGATAGTAAAATCGGTTGCCAAACTTCACTAACTGGCCATCTCGCATAAAAGTTTGTACTGTATACCACTTGTCTTGCTCATTGTTTGTCATACCAGCCTTAACCAGTGCAAGTTGCATGTAAGTAAACCCAATTAGTAGCACAGCAAAACTGCCCAAAAGGATTACAAGCGACATGTAACCCTTGTTTGTGTGCCAGAGACTTGCCGGTGCTACTGTCGGTAGCCGCAATGCAGCATAACCAAGTAGCATAGAATTAGAAAGTAGGAAAAGGTAGAAGTATTGGTAGTTTCCAAGGCCTATGCAGTTATTGAGCCAAACACAATGATGGTCTGCAAGCAGAACACAGCGCTGACAAATTGAACAATGCTTTGAACGCGGAAGCTTTGCTCGTTTGCAAGACCTGCATATAACACCTTCATGGAAGATAATTCCATCATAAGGAGTGTTCAAATTGTAGTAGGAAAAACTGTTTAGTGGTTTCACATACATGGCTAGATAGCCACTGACCAATGGTATTAAGATGAGCAGCGGGTGCACGTAGAGTTCAAAAGTAAGGAAATTGGACTTTACGCTGTGGAAAACCTTTGCGTAGAATAACCATGTACAGTAGTTATGAATTCCTAAGTACAGTAACGGTACAACCCAGTGCTTCCATCGATATTTGGTAGGTTCTTTGAATATAGGTCTATACGCATGTGCATAGTAATATGAGAACAGCCACTTATCCTTAAACGGTGGAGAAAAGAGAAGTAACAGAACCTGCGAGATGACTCCAATCCAGAAGAGCCATACGAGCATATCGTGTACCCTTTTCTTGTGCTAGAAATTCTTACTTTGTTATTAAAGTTTGTACATTAGTACAGAAGGTCTGTTTTCCGTGCTTCGGGAGGATGCTATACAACCTTCAATTGGCAGTAAAGTCTTCTACAACAAACAGCACCTTGCTTAGATGCATTTTCAGTCTGTAATTAATCTTTGGAATTCAATATAATTTCACTTTAATTCATTGGCTACGTCCTGCATCCTGCATCCTCCTAACCAAGCACTAAACTATAGTCTAGAGTTTATAAATAAGCAGCAATAACCGAACATAAACGGCCATGCAACAGAATATATAACTATCTACCATTAAGATTACACACTAAGAGGAGCTGGTGTTTACGTTCGGGGTACAACTAGTGTTTTTTTCGTGTTTAGGGTAGGTGACTTTCCATTTTATCTGTATAAAAAAGATCATACTGAAAGGTAATAAGGATGCGTTAGTGAGAGCTAATGTAAGTAGAATACTGCCTCATCCAAGCTATAAACTTTTAAATTTGATCCTATGCCTATTTGCTAACAATGACGCCCTTCCTTGTCTATTCAGCTTACCAGAAGAACGCTCCTGTGAGAATAAAGCAGCCTCGACACGCTCGACAGAAACTATTAGTGAATGAACAGCCTAAACCGGTTTTAAAAAGTATCAACCAGTCCATAGATGTGGAAGTTGATCGTCAGTATTGGATTCAACAACTTCAGCTACTCAGACATATTCAACGAGTCAATTCCGGCTCTCAGTGGCTTTTCAACAGTGTAAAAGTGGATACTTATATATTAGTTGCATGCAACAAGGAACGCTGGAGCTATTTTGACATGGAACATTTCAAGTGTCTTTTTACTGTGGGTGAATTACTACAGGTAGAAAGATTAGACCAGAAACAGCTTTACAGGATTAATGAGAAGATCAGTTTCCTACTGCATGAAGTACAGACGCAGCTACAGCTGCCTCTTTTAGATGGCCAGGTGATTACAATGTGTGTGTTAAGCATTCTAATAAAAGCTTGCGAGATGATCAGCAAGTATGAACTACACTCCCAACTGGATATTGAGCTCTGCCGTTGTGTTGTGAACGGGATCACCACACAGTTTCTGCGGCCATATGTCAAGCAGATTTGGGAAGCTGTCAATTCTAATTGACCAGTACATCATGAACAAAAGTACGATGAAGGACGATATTAAGACCTATAATATAATATGTAATTTTTATATGCTACATTTATTCCTGTTTGTGTCTGCGACAAAACATGGATTGTTTACATTAGTGATGTAACTTACCAATAAAATGCTCATTGCCCCCACAAGTGATTCATAAAACGCCTCCACATGATACCTGCAATTCTTCTTCCCAAAAATCTTCCTATTATGGGTAGTAGCAACCAGTTGACTACTTGCTTCAACTGTTCTAAGGACTGTTCCCACTGAAGCTGTGCATTATACAGCTCCTCGCTATAATTTGTGCTATCGTCCGGTAAGAGATCCGAATCGAATATTTCACTATAGTCTTCACCAGACTCCACATCGTCTGCTGAAGGGCCACTGACTAGGTCCAATTCATCAGATAGTTCCCTATCTTCCTCACCTAGTATGCGGTTAGAAAGGCTTCTTTCCTGAAGTTGAGCAAATATTGCATCCAATTTAGGCGTAACACTCGTCTCCATGAACCAAGGCTTATACTTATGTATAAATTGAATAGTATGCTTTTCTGTCCCACTAGCTGTAACAGTATTACTGTTCGGTGATAACTTTTGTATTGTAAATGAGAACAAAATATGTGATTAACCAATTCTTGCTCTCCAAGACAAGTACACAATACAAAAATCTATATAGCGAGGTGTTGGCCTATAATGCTATTATTAGTTATAAAAATTCGTATTGTATTCTTGCTGCTTTTGATTTACTATAGTTGGTGTAACCGTTCATCTCTCCACTAGAGCGTTTTGACTGCTTGTAGATAGTTCAGGCTCTAACAAGCTGTTTTATTGGTCAAATTGATTTTCTGATAACTCACCGCAATTAGACCCCTGATGGCTGATAAAAAGCGTGAAATAAAACTGTACCACCTTCTGACACTTAGTAGTTTAGTAAAATGCTTTGGCTAGCCCAGATCTTACAGAGAATAGTATGTCATTTGGCCTTAGGTTAATAAATATGGTAATGGGTGGTACTACAGAACTGTAGATAGATTATATTATTAATATACATGCAAGCAACAACACATGACTTAGCATTTAAAAGGTATAGTAGCATTTTCCACCTTTTTAGTCTCCATTATACCGAGTTGGTTTAGTGGGCTGCTTCAACGGATGCATAGTTTTAATCTGGTAGCACAGATATTTTGTTCGAACGCCCATCAACTTTTAGCATCAAAGAGATACAAACATTAGAAGTTCTAGCAATTAGGTATTGTCTAAGGCCATGAAGGATACGAATGTTTACGGGCACCTTAACCTTGCATGTCAAAGTTGTAGAAAACGAAGGAGGAAATGTGACCTCAAGATGCCATGTTTAAACTGCCAGAAGCTGAATATTCAGTGCGTCCCAGTGGATCAGGACTTGCGCAAGAGACGGTACAGTGTAGATTATGTTCGATCTTTACAAAATCATATCAATATTCTGGAATCACACATAAGGAAGTTGAAAGGTGCTGTTAATGAGAGCGAGCGTATGAAGATACTGGCCTCTATAAATATGAAGGTCGAACAGGCAGAACCTTCCGATAGCTTTATTACTACCCCACCAGCTATCAATTATCTTCTTGACTCAGGTGGTACTTCCATAAGTGAAATGGAGAACGTGAGTTCTGCAGGTTCTGAGCTTCCTAAGGTAGTCTCTTCAGAGCCTCGAGCAATGCATAGCCATACAACAGCTCAACTTATTTCATCATCTATATATGCCAGTGATTCGTTGGTAATAGGGAAAAAGAGGCAACCTATATCAATATCTACTGAGGGTCCAGAAGATCACGCTGCGAAGCTTCATAGTCTTTCTAGGAGTCCCCTAATTCTACAAGCACTATCAAACTTCTTTAAATGGCTATATCCAGGTCCTTTTACGTTTATTCACCGAGAAACTTATCTCAGTGCCTTTTTTGGTGACGTTAACATGAAGAGTTACTATTGTTCTGAGGAGCTCGTATATGCTACAAGTGCGTTGGGGGCTAAAATAGCGAATAACTCCGATTCGTTGTACAGCAAGGCATCCGAGTATTACAACCTAGCGAAAATTAAGGTTCTTACCAAAGTTTTCCAATTAGAGGGTAGCCATTCCACTACAACCTATTCGTCCTCCTCAAAGCTTGCAATAGTACAAACTTTACTTTGTTTAGCTTTTTATGATATTGGTTGTGGGGAAAACCCTTTGGCTTGGTACGAATCAGGTGTAGCATTTAGGATTGCCCATGAAATAGGTTTACATCTTAATCCAGAAGCATGGGATAGTGTATACGCTGATAAACTATCCCATTTGGATATCGAAGTCCGAAGTAGGATCTACTGGGGATGCTATATTGCTGATCATTTGATCTCATTGCTATTTGGCAGATCTCACACCCTAAGAGTGTCTAATTCTACAATTCCTGAAACTGATGAGCTACCAAATATTGATACTGGTATTGAGGATTACCAGTACGAACCGGGCGTTTCTTTGCAGTTGGCAAAGCCTTTGAAAAAGCTTATAGTGCTCTCTAGAATAACAGAGGTTTTTGCACCAAAAATATTTATACAAATGGGGACGATGACGAGGAGAAGCGAATATTTGAACAATTTCAACATTGAAATACTCAGTTGGAGACTTCAGCTACCTTCTGAATTTCGGTGGACAAAGGAACTGATAGAGGGCTTTATCTACAATCCAACTATTACCTATATATGGTACCACTTCTACATTACATTACTTTCGTATAACAAACCTTTCCTAGAGGAGCTTGAATCAAGCAAGAAACTGGTTGAAGAAACTATTGAAGAGATATGGTTATTGATTGAAGCTTTCAAAAGGAGATTTCACTCTTTTGAGAAGTGCAGTATATATATGGTCTACTCCGCAATACTCTCTGTCCAATGCCTAAAAACAGGCTTACTCAGTAATAGCTGCCTACATCATTTCATGGATTTTTTGAATTCCCCAACATTGAATTATGAACTCGCCAAGAAGTTGCTAGATAGTGAAATTAGTGAAAACGAAGGGGTTGAACTAATTGGGACTTTAACGAATGGAAACGACTTTGCATTTGAGTTTAATTTTGATTTTACATTACTTAATGAAATTGATACTTTGATTGGTGATAGAATGGTAACTCTCTCGCCAAACAACGCTACCAGTGACCGTAGTAACCCGCCTGATGGAACAGACGGTAATATATCAATTTAAACTTTATTTACTCAGTCACTTTCCTTATAAGCTAAATTTAGAAATGAATCTACGAGTAAAATAACTGTATGTTGTGTTTTTGTTGTTAAATTTACCTATTTCTGTCTAACTGTCCATTATTTACCATTTTAAATCGTTATGGAGCTGATGCAGTTCATGAGCCTGAAAAGCCCACGACTCAATGCGTATGATAAATGTATCCTTAACCGTTCATAACAGAACAGACTTGCTGTTCGTCGTTATTGAAGATAGGCCTTCTTCTAAATATGTCTCGAACGTGTCGGTATAATCGAGCTCATTATGCCTCAGGTCATGTATATGGTGGTACATTTCTAGCATTACCCCCGTTTCTTCCGTCGAGTCATAGTATTCTGATTGTGATTGCGAGTTTAATGATCCATCCGAGTCATGGTAGGATTCGTGGTCTGACTTTCCATCCTCGTCTTTGGGATGTAAACTATTAAAGGTGTGCAATAATAGCTCAGGGTTACGTGTATCATGCAAATTTGGTTTCTCTATGCTGTTTTCAGCGGCTGCTTGTAGAACTGGGTTAAAGTTATTTTTGATCAACTCCATGTACTGTTTTGTAGATTTAATTTTACTCAGGTCGAGGACCCTGAGTACAACGTTTTTACCCATATTTCTCTCCGCAATAGCCTGTGATACCTTATAGACATTCTCTAGGATAAGCTCTTTTAAGGTTCCATCCTTCGCATTCTTAAATAATGCATGCGTCGCATCCTTCATGTCTTTATAAATTTCATGATTTTCTTGATACCAAAGAGGGGCAACAACGGACATTATAGCTATCATGAGTGCTAAACGGTCAGGCTTCTGTAAGTGATCCGGTTCGCGATGTTTTACACCCTCTGGCCACCAAGCAGGTTTGGATTTTTCACCTAAAGTGTAAGGGTATCTAGCTTTCTTCTTCGGTTCGATGACCTTAATCCAGCATTTAGAGATTTGCTTACATGGAAGTTGACGTAACAATCTAAACGCTAGATTGAAGTATTTTTCTATCGAAGGAAAATCACTTACTGATAGATGAACCTGGGGCAGTCTATTTGTGCACGACAGTGCACTTGATGTGATACTGCTAGTTTCGCTATGGCAACCAACATTCTCAATGAGCGCCGATGCAGATGACATTTTGGAAGCAAGCGTATTCAAGCGATTTCGCAGTATTCCATTCATGTTATCTGATATAACTAATTCATCGAATATTGAAATATCTTGGTTATGATTGTTGGGATTTTTCAAAAGAATTGCTACTTGGTAACCATCTTTTTGCAAGGTTTCTAAGGTCTTCCCTAAATCATCCATGCCAGGCTTACTTCACATTTACTCGTGAAAAGAACAATACAACCAAGACAATTGAAATTCAATCCATTTTGTAGCATTTAAATAGAATCTGATATCAAATTCTGCAGCGCCTGGACAAGCTTAAAGATGAACCGCTTGCCCCCTCTGACTAGTTTAATGTCCGTTTTACGAGAGTGTCCAGTACTGCGCAGCTGCAGAAAACGAAAACGCAGCTGAAACAAGGCCCGAGCGCTACATCGAACACTGACAGAAACAAAATCATGCAAGGAACGTAAACAGAAATCAAGTAAATGAACCATAAAACGGAATATTACATATTATGTAAAGCCTTCTGCTCTTGAAACCAACAGAAGCCGATAAAGGATAAATAATACTTTTGAAGTAACGTCTACATTGTGCAATACAACCGCTTGTAGAGAACTAAGTCTCTAGCAGCCGCCTTATAGCTGATATACAATTGGATTCATACTGTAGCATGATAAGACCTTTATATTTTCTACCGATTCAACTAGTTTGCTTATGTGGAACAGCTTGCAAACCAACCTTGGTTGAACAACTGTAAAGAAAAATAATAAAGAACGCACTTGTGAAGCATGTAGATTTGGTTGTTTTTAACAACATTATTCATTTTATACTAACGGCCTATATCTATCCTTCGGCTAAATTACATAGGCGCCAAGAAATGTTTCCCTACTGTTTCCCATGCGTTTCTCAACCAACAGTACTTTTATTACTGCTTACGCTCCATCACACCAGGCGAAGAAAAAGTCTTCTGCTGGCGACGGGGCGGTGTAGTAACTACAGACAGAAGAGCTGGCGACTGCCCGGACAAGATAGCAACTAAGTTATTTTTATCTGCCTAGAGTGCGTACCACTCGTGAGGTAGTGGCCAAAAGAAATGGCTCTGGATCTGCTCTAAATAATAGTGCTTGATGGTCCATAAAGTTCAGCTCGCTAGTTGTGCTAATGCTTGCCATAGAATCATAATCCCATAGAAACATGTCACGTGCTGTACATGTGATTTTCTATCGGAAAACTTAAACATTACGCAATGAATATGGATTAATAGGTAAACTAGCCAGTTCGAGCAAGAAGTAAGAGTGCTATATTCATTTAGTGCAGGTATAGACGCGTAGGTAAGGTGGAAGAGGTTCACCGATATCCAATTATTCCTGCGTTTGGGGCATAGGTACTCCGATAAAGAAAAAGGGTACTGGAAGTGGGTAACAGGTATATTAGCTACAAAAGGAGCTATAATTAGTCAAAACTGGAACGAGGCGTAAGTAATTATGAATGACGATAAGAAAGTTGTCTCAGGGAATGAGAATCGTTTAGATGAGTTGTTCGATTTGGATCTTGATATAGATTTTGAGACTGCGTATAACATGATTTCTGGGGTGGTGCCCGACCTTGATCATTGCGACTTTGGGCTTGGCAGTCATGCAGTTCATCATCGTAGCGAAGATGGATCTCACTTTTTGACCAAGGAGGATACAGGTTTAGCGTTGTTTAATTCCAATGAGCGTCCTCTGAATGATGGGGGGTTGGAAGATACACGGTGCAATGTGGGTGGACAACTTGCACACACTCTTTTAAGTGTAGATGAGTCGTATGCAATAGAGAATTTTTTGAATAGTCTAATGCCAAGTAGCAGAGAGGATACAGTATTGAATATTGCCTCAAACCCTGCTGAGGCTCCTTCTAGTGAGGTTGCACCGCCGCGTTTACCTCTTTTGAAGACACAAGAGACGTTGAATTCTGATGACATACTAAAGGACAGTGAATATATACCGCGACCTATACAACTGCCTGAAATTAGGATACCGGAAACTTCCATTCCAAGTGATATTCGCTCTAATAGAGCTAAGGTACGGCGGTGGAAGCATGTGTATTGCGAAAAACAAAGGCGCAGTATATTCAAGCAAGCTTTTGAGGAGTTGATCTCTATGGTGAAGTTTCCTCGCCCTACAGAGACGGACAAATCAAAACTCAGAGGGACTGTGAGGCCCCACAAACGACCAAATGTAGAGAAAGGTAGAAAGCCAGGAGACGGAAAGCGTATTCCTAAACATGTTCTTTTGAAGTACATCACGGAAGACATTGAACTGCTTGTCTTAGCCAATAAAGAATTAGAGGGTCTCATCACGGCCCCTACGAAAGCACATGCATAGTACTTTAGTTGTTCAAACTAAGTGGCTGGTTGATCATAATATATGTAGACAGACATATATACTATATATATCCTTTGGAATAGGTAACTGCGATACTTCGGCGCATACTTTGTAATGCTGCGACGCTTCCCTTCTACCAAATAAACTTGTTGGAAACAGAGACAGGGTGTGACAACCGCTATAGATTCTTGAGCTGGTAACCGTCCGTAATGCGGCAAAATAAAATGTTATGCTTAGACTCTATCTAAAGGAAGTATTTGGGAATTCTAAGAACATATGACTATCGACAAAACACCCTCATAAATTCAATTCTTTCAAAATATGGGATGCTAATTCCTTGTACATCCAAGTATTCCCAGAGACCTTCTTGAAATGTACACCAGCTAAGCCCACAATACGAACCTTCACAATATGAATCTCAAACCTTAAAGGAGGGCGTTCTTTCTGTTGTTGTACTCCTGAATCCTTTTTGTTCATATCCTGGGCTTTCGATGTTGTTAGTATGTCATCCTCATGGAAAGATTCCAAGGACGCAGTAGAAAGTTCCTCGTTGAAGCTGCCCCCGCCAAGGTTTTGAGAAGTAACAGATGATGACCTTTCGTGAATAACTGGTGCCTGTGGGGTATTTGGGATGTTAGGCTGTATACTCTGCTGCCGCCTTATTGAACCATGGCGGGAAGGAATTGATAGCTGTCTTCGATGTATGGTGGTAGTACCATTGTTTGAAGGACCGGAAGATGTGGTATCTGTTACAACAACAGTCAATTGTGCATTATTCCTTCTATTCGACATGTAAGATTGTCTATGAACACAAACAAAGCCCCCCTTTACCTCCTTAAATTCAATGTTTAGTTTTTTCAATGTGGAGATTATCTTGTATCTCACAATAGGTAACGGCTTCGACGAGGTTGTCTGCACGGAGAAAAAGCCTTTTAAGAACAACGAGCGAGGATAATCTATGGAAGGCATCGATCCAGGCGGTGCTTTAGCCGCAACTTCTATTATCTGTTTATCAGTTAATTCCTCATCAACACTGGACAAGCCTGCACTAGAGGAAGATCCACCAAACAGTAAATCGGACTTAGCATCGCTCACATTTTCCAAGAACCCTTCATCGTTAATATCCTGTGGGGATACCTGAGTCGCAACAGATGGTCTCATGAACTTTAGAGATTCACGACGTGTATGACCCACAGATTTGGCTCTGGCAGAAGGATGCAATTTTCTACCCTTTGGAACACTCAACTGTCTCAAAGGCTTATCTTCATCCAGAGCTTCCTCTGTATTTCCATTCGATGTCTGTGAAGCACTGATATCCAATTCTTGTAAATTGTTTTGCAATTTTTGTTGCTCCTTTACTAATGATGCAGCATTGTAAGGCAACGCTGGTAATGGTGATTGCGCCTCCTCGTACACGGGTCTATTACTCCCATTGTTGTCAGTACATTGAGCATTTGAACCAAGGCTAGTACATTTCAACGTAGGTGCATATTCAGAAACAGTACGGACATGTGCTTCTCTATTCCTAGAAAAATGGGTATTCCTTCCAATCGATGATATAGTATTTTGGTATTGTGGAGTTTGTTGTAACGGACCAATATCTTGATGGTAGTTGGATTGACCCCCACCCTGAGACGCGGTATGACGATGACGCTGAGAAAATCTCCTGAATAGTGATCCAAGATTTTGCTTATCAGAAGAAGATGTACCAGCTACGTTAGAATGAGGAGAGCTAGCAACTGTAGAAACAATCTTAGTTGTATCAGAGCTCTTTAAATTGACATTAGCCTCAAAATCATTTGCTGCAGGTGTAGGGGATAAAACCTGAGTAGCAGCTTCTCCCTCAACTCCATCATTGCCTTTTCTTGGGGTGATCGTGTGTGCTTGTTCAGGTATAGTTAGTTTAGGTGGAACCAACATATTTGTCTTCTTTGATGGCGTGGATGGTGAAACAAAATTTGGAGCAGCGGCGGTTCCAAATGGACTGCTGCTGGACGTTGTCTGGCTAGCCTTTGCCCCAGTATTTGGAATAGGCTGAATAGCTACAGGTACTTGTTGGGTTTTACCCTCTAAAGCAGACGAAGCAGGTGTTGTTATCCTTGGTTGACCAACGCTTGATGTATATGAACCTGCAGAGGTAGCAAAGGGGGTAATGTTGGAGATAGAACCGGCACTTTTTGCAGCCTGTGCAGCCGCTCTCTTTTGCATCTTCAAACGCTTACGATTCAACATTTCATCGACCAAATAGTATATTGACAAAAGAGGATTATAAGCTCTTGTGGGATTATCCTGGTTGCTAGATTTATCGACATTATCCCAATAACGTTTGCATAATCCCTTATATTCATCAGAAATGAGTAGATTTTCTAGCCATTGGACTGTTTCCTGAATATTTTGAATCAATTCAAGCCTATGCATTTCCTTAATAACGTCCATATTTAGCTGTTCAATTGTTAAGGGTACGGAAGGCGGCAAATAAGATGGTGGAGGGAAATCGTACCCTTTCTGCATCCATTGGTGATTAACCACCTGGGCTAAGGTGGCTCTCTTATGAGGATCAACAACAAGCATTTTTGATAGCAAAGAGATGACATCAATAGATAAGTGTTGAGGGTACTCTACCTTACCTTTTTTGATCTTTTCATGAAGAATACTAGCGTTCTCGTCATCAAATGGAACTTTGCCACATACTAAAACATATAAAACAACACCAAAAGACCAAATGTCCACTTCAGGACCTGTATATGGATTCGCTTTCAAAAGTTCAGGTGCTGCAAAGTAAAGCGAACCACAGAATGTATGCAATTGCTTTTTGGGGTCATATACGTTAGACAAACCAAAATCAATGATTTTGATCTCCCCGGAAGAAGAAATCATAATGTTCTCAATTTTCAAATCACGGTGAACAATATTATTAATGTGCAAGTACTGCAAAGCAGAAGCTATGCCTCGAGCAAACTTACGAGCATGTCTCTCCCTCAAGGAACCGTGCTGGATAATATAGTCAAGAAGCTGACCACCGGACACATATTCGAACAACATATAATAGTGATTGCTCATTGTACACATTTCGAATAGACGGCAGATGTGGGGATGGTATAGTATCTGCCCCAAAGACGCTTCTCTGATGGTTCTCTTATCTCTAGAAACTTCTTTCTCTAGTTTTTTCCTACGTTCAAGTATTTCTTCCTCAGTTCCGGCAGCCGGTAATTTCTGCTGCTGTTGTTTATGCATGAATGATTTAGTCGCCCTGCTAACAATCTTAATAGCACATAATTCATTTGTATGACGGTGTCGAGCAAGCTTCACCTTACCCATAGAGCCAGCACCTACAGTTTCTAGAAAGTCCCAATCCCCTAGCGATTTCCGATGAAAGGGTTTCTGCGATTGCCGTTGATTGGCGGGCAGCTTTCCCTGCGAGCCACTTGAGCTTTCTGTGATTTCCGCTGGCGGCATGAGCTGGGAAGAATCCTGGCTATAGTGCTGATAGTTCCCTACTGCCCCAACGCCATGCGTGGTCGCTGAGCCTTTGCCCATCATCCGTGGAGTGGCAGGTGCAGCAACTGATTGTTTCCCCCCATTGCTACTTACTCGACCTGCACTATTTCCCATTTTAAATTGGCTATTGACATGATAGTCCTGAGTAGTAGTCGGCATTACTCTTTAATGCTACTTCTATTCTGCGGCTACAAGTTTTAGAAGGAATAAAACTTCCTATCTCCTTAGTTGCAGTAATTGTAAGTAATTCCTTCTCTCCCGCCCTCTTCAAAACACTTATAATGATCTTAACCACCTTGTAGCTTAATTCTTCGTCTCTAACAAAGGTAAAGAGGCTGTTTTACAGTATTCTTCTTCCACTTCCTGTTCCACAATCGTAAACACCTTTGAAGTTTGCTTTTACCAGCTCAAATGAAGAACCTGAGACAAAATTGATAAATAAAAAGTAATGGTCTTACTAGTGTATAATCCACTATCCAGTATTGGCTAGAAAGTTTCACTTTAAGTCTCAAGCTAGGTAAAACTCACTGGTGTTCAGGGATAATGTCTACTCAGTAGCTATACCTAATTTTTCTAACAGAGCTTCAGTTGCTTACCCTTGCCCCCTTTTGCCACTATTTATCGTTATAAATGATCTTTAACGGTCTCACCAAAAAAAAGAAATGAAACGTGTTTTACCTAAAATAACTATGAAGTTGGCGTAGTTGGGTCAGCCTACAGAGCAAAGAAGCGGAAAGCACAGCTCATCGGATCAATCCCTAAGAATCATGGTTAGCAGTAGGCGATCGAATAAGACTGTAAATGAACTATCCTGGGAGGACTACGTAGATGATGAGGTAGTCGCTCAATTGCATAAGTTAAAAGGTGTTGAGGTTGAAATTCCCGAACCGCTGCAAAAACAGTGGCACTACAATTATACTGTGGGGTGGTTATACAATGTTTGTGTTAGTTATTGGACAAGCGAACTCCATAAGGTGATGTGGAAGGATGTTAAGTTTGATGAGAAGTTGCTACTATCAGATATTAACGCCGTAGTTCGGGGGGTGACGGTAGAAGAAGATGGAAACCTCTACTATCAGATATTAGTGAACCTATTACGTATGGTTTCGCAGAACAAGCAGGCAGTTTTTGAAGATTGGGATGTGACGATAAAGTACCATCTTCAGGGCGATACCGATGTTGCTTTCTATCAGGACGACGTACTGTTCTTGGATTTACCTTTTTCTGAGCAATTTCAGGTGATTCACAAACTTATCAAGATGATCGAACGAAAGAATGTTGTGTTCCGTAATTATCTGCTGAATAACGAGAACCTCTTCCAATTTCCGCAGATATGGATTGACGACTTGACGTCGTACGTAGTTTTACCAGGTTGTAAAATAGTGCGCAAACAGGTGGGCAAGAGTGAAAACACGCAGCTTAAGGTACCCATCAAGCTGCGCAACTGTACTGTTAGATATGAGGATCCTGATGGTGATTCGGTTGAGGTAGTCCATCATGATTACACGCAACAGGTTGATGCATATATGCACGATATGAAAGTCAATTACGCCGTAGAGGCCTATAATTGGACCACCTTCACAGACTTCGTGCAGAAGCTAGAAGACGAGGAAATGCAGAACTTCTTCTGTGAACTGCTGCAGTATGCTGCCGCTAACGAGCTCTATGGCTTAAAGCTTTGGAATAATCGTATTAAGGAACGGTCCATGCAGGAGCTCATCACGAGAAGAAAGCGCTCATCCAGACTTGTAGCTCGGGAAGAGGAAATACAGCGAAAGCAGTTAGAAGACGAATGGCAGGAGAAACTGGATGAGAGGGACAGGTTCATCAGGCTACGTCAAAAAATGGTTGCGAAGCGCACCAAAAAGGTTAAAGATGCATTATGGTCGACTCTATGGGAACGGTTTGAATACGACAAGAAAGTCGAAAAGATTAAGCGTCGGACTGAAAACGTTGATGGAGGAGATAACATCCAAGAAGACCTTCTAACACCCATTGAAAGCCACGTCTTGCAACATGGAGAGAACTTTTTGTCCCCCATTGTAGCTGTCAAAGAACCAGATAAAAGTATCGAGGTTCTCTCGGAAGAACTGCCTGACGAGTATTGTATCACAAAAACAGATCTCACAAAACTTGCTAACCATGGAATCACTGTGGACTCATCGGACCAGGATAACATGGACTGGTTTTTCCAATGTCCATGTAATGTCGAAGGTGTCAATCTTGATCCAGAAGACGAGATGATCAATGCATCAAGTTTAGTCTGTTGTGACAACTGTCTACGTTGGCAGCACTGGGATTGTCAGGACAGTACATCTATAAGCCTCCTCACCAACGGGCAGGAAGCTTCCGCTGCTGCAAGGGAATTTGCTCTTGTTACTATGGGCCCCGCGCCCCAAAGACGAACTTCTCGGAGGGCAGGTGCGGGCAACAGCACCACCGAAAGAGATGTCGACTCCGATAGGCCTACAATGAAGCGCAGAAGACTGGGCGACGTGGAACCCTATCTATGTTCCTGGTGTGTGGCAAAGCTTGAACAGGATCTCAGGTCGTTCTTCAAGTCCGAACTCGTAGCCACCAGAGCTAAAGAGAAGAAGCAGGCCGAAGAAAGAGAAAAACGTCGCAAGAACAAAGAGAAAAAGAAGCAGGAGGAGACCTTATTGAAGCAACAGCTACAACTACGGCAGCAGCAACAACAATTGCATCTTCAAAATCAGGTGCCACTTCACCCATCCTATACTCAACCCCAATTGCAGTTGCAAGGCATCGTCCAAAATCCCATCGCCCCCATTATCCCTCCTATCCACGCTACTCCAACTATTGCAGTACCACCAACGATACCTGCGGCGCGTCCCCTCCACCAACCACAATTAGCATCCTGGCAGATACAGCGCCCTCCTCCCCAACACATTATTCAGCCGCATCTCCCCCAGCCGCATCTCCCCCAGCCGCAAATACCTCAGCCGTACTTGCCCCAGCCGCCCTCTATGGCAAAATTCCAGTACCAGTCTCCTCCTCAGTTTGAGGAACCCCAGCCAATACAACAACAACAGCCCACGCCGTCTTCCACGGTTAACACTGATCCAAGGCCCACTCACAGCTCTGCAAGTACCGCCAGTTTAACCAGCGGTTGTACGACCTATTCTTCGGACACCTATTCATAGTCGTGAACCCTACAGCTAGAAAACATCTGTGAACTGTAGGAAAAGGCTTACTTTGGGGCATAGCGGGGCTCCTTGTGATATACCTAAACCGCAGGCACTTACTCCTGTGATCTGAGCCTTTACCATCTCCTCCGACTGATCTGTGCCCTTCAATTCCTCCATGCTGTCGTTTTTACTTTTTTTCTGTGTTTTTGCAGTAAGGAACCAAATCGCCGCATACTAAGAGACTTCGAACTATGAAGTAGAAGAGGAGGTAAGCAGCGCCAATTGCCCAGTCTCAGCCTACAAATTCTCTGACATATGTAACTGAACCTTGAATGTACTATTATCAGGGTATCCGGATCTTCTATACACAGCATAGAATTTAGAAGTATAAAAACGTTGCATTTAAGATAATCATATATAGCAAATGTTCAGGCACAGCATGTACTAGCTCTTCTTCGCCGTATCGGAAAAAGAACCCCTTTCATAAGTGACAGACATTCACAAGGACATTTCAGACGTACAAAACTTATCGTCAAGTAAGTGACAGTATCTGAAAAAGCTACTTTATATCGGAGAACGCGATTACGGCTTAGTAAGGCTGTTGTTACTTTGTTGGCCTTTCTTTCCAGCTCCCGGCTCTTTCCAGCTTTGTTATGTTTCACGGCGCCAGGCAACAAGAAAGTCAAAACCCGGCCGTGAAAGAGAAGAGCATCATCTCACTACTAACAATACTACCCCATTGTACGAAGCCAGCGCAGGAATATAATTGAGCGTTGACACATGGGCGCACTTCTAGAACGATTGCAACGAGGTAAAGCCACAACCAAAGCCACGAATGATAACTAAGGCAGCGAAAGGTTCATTTCTAGCCACAAAGAAGCAAAAACACGGCAACCACCGAGAATTCCTCATGCGGAAGAGCTATCCACTGCTGGGTGATGTTGTCCAGCATGATGAAGTACATAATCATGATATAGGAGTAATTTCAAGACTAGCACACAGAGATACGTGCTCGCCAGGAATGGCTAGTGACGATGATGACGACGATATTGGAACTTTAGGATCTAAGAGTAATGTTATGGTTCAAGAAGAGGTTGTACTTCCACCGCGTGTTATGCGCAGAACTAGTTCGAGTTCAGAGGCTCCAAGTTCACTGACTCCTTCCCTTTTCTCAGTTATGTCGCAGGTTCATAAGTTCAATAACCTGCCTACCTCTGCAGTAACGGGTGGGATGTTTGCGGGGGCTTCGCAGAACTCTACTACATCATGTCGCAAAAGGCGAGAGACCAGCTTTAGCAGCACATCCAGCTCCACTCCTTCGCGAGGGAGGAGTTGTGGTGTGCACTCTGTTGTTACCAGTTACGCGGAGAATGGCAGGATAAGGAAGCTAAGCGATGGATGTCTACGAAACTGGTTAGGATCGTGTTTTATGGCAGAGGATGATGACCTTGATGTGGAAAGTGAGAATTTTGAGCATCCGCTTACTGTGATCTCCGATGGGGATGAAGGCTTCTCTTCGCCCCCCGAAGGCGATTTATCTTTTACTGGCGGTATCCCACACATCAAACACATCAACTTGGAAGATATTGACCTACAACCGTACTGGACGCCGGACGCTATAGTACAGTATTATCCGCCTGTAT
Organism: Eremothecium coryli CBS 5749; assembly: GCA_000710315.1. Lineage (NCBI taxonomy): Eukaryota > Fungi > Ascomycota > Saccharomycetes > Saccharomycetales > Saccharomycetaceae > Eremothecium > Eremothecium coryli. Next base: position 68,665 of record AZAH01000005.1, read on the forward strand.
ACCAGCGGCAAAAAATGAGGAATTGTGGCCCCAAGAGGCCTTCCAAGCAGGCCTCGGTAGGTTTAACAATCGATGAGCTGAATAATGTTGGTATGATGGTAAACGGTCCCCAGGCACCTAAAGCTTGGCCCAACTCCATGCTCGAAACGGTAGAGCTTGAATACTGGCCACCCAGCGATGGTGATACCGACTTAGCAGTAACAGATGAGAATAAATTAATCGGCACAGAGGAGTCGTGGAAAGGAGTTCATCTCCCGAATCGACGCACGAGACAGCTGACTTTAAATCCAAACTTCTTGCGCCTCTACGCCATGGAGACATCCTGTAAAACAGGTAGCCTATTGCCTGATCTGAATGTTGACGAGAATATCTTGCGGAAGTTCTCATACCAGGATATCTGGAACTTACGCATCCCTAATAACCATGAAAACGTCACACCCTATCAGATTAAGCTAGCATTGCTAACTAAGCGCAAGCTCTGGACTGAGATGTGCAATACAGTTCGCCAAGACTTGCATGGTGTTCATGCTCCGTGGAATTTGAAGTTTGTAACCCATCCCCAATCGTCGGCCTCAGAAGATGGTAAATCAAGCCATACTATTACTTCTTCCTTGGTTCGACTTGAATCGGATGTAAAACCCTGGTCCAAGGTTGGCAATCAATTCATGCTGCGACCATGTGGTCGACTTTCAATGGGCAAGAACTCTGATAGAGATATACAATATGTGGTCAAGGGCTGGTGTGATAGTAGGTTTTGCTAAGTGCCTATTACGATATCATCGACCCCCCTCTAGTCTGCTAAAGCGATAAACTAATGCGTATATTGTATATGACAGGGCATTTGCTCTGCATCATATCCAATATATGTAACGAGATTCTAGGATAAGGAAAGAACAGTGGTTTGCTCACACCGACAGCATGTTAGGAGAATTATTCGGTATTTAACGTATTTTATGTATTATGATGGCATCATGAAAAATATTTTTTATTGCAAGTTGCAAACGAACGATTAAGTAGAGATAGACCAAGGCCACAGTATATGGCGCCTCCAAGAACAATTATCTCGTGTATCTTTTCTGCTAGCAGCCAGTAACAATTCTCCTTTCGAATCCCTCGAAATTAGCGGACAGGTTACTGCTAAAGAGCAGAAAATGTAGCAGTAGTCTTTAGACGAGCTGATTTGTTTACTGGCATGAATAGACTTGTGTCATCTTGTAATTCAGTGCTTGAGGGGCTTTTCATTGCGCAATTGTGTGACGGAGAGTGCCATCGCATCTATAGCTGTGCTGCGAGCTTGCTCGAAAGGCTGGAATAACGAATTCATCCTCTGGCAATATGATAAAGTTACTCCAGCTTTGATTCACTTTTGACTAGAAAATTATCGATTTCGATTCAATTAGGAAATGTGCTTCCTCGAAGCTAGCCTTTACTACATTCAAAAATATGAATTTTGGCTCAGCTAGAGGTTCCCTGACCGCACTTGAGATTCGAGAAGTACATATAACTTACTCCTACTAAACCACTTCTCAATCTTTGGCTTTTTCATTGATTGTGGTGCTGAATCTCTACTCATCATGGGGCATCCGTTTTCTATCCATTAAGGGATGCCATTTCCGCTAGTAGTTCGAATAGCCTTCCTGTTGTAGCTAACTTCTGGGACCTAAGCAAAGAACAGCAGTACCGTTAGTCCTGGCGCAATTGGGGGTATTTACCTTATTATGCCCTACCCCGGTAATAGAAATCCAATTGCTGTCGCCGTAAATATTACACCTTATTGGCCACTTGCATGTACTAGTTCACAAGCCTATCCCTAAACGCCTCGCTTGGCAAGATAAGCTTTTAACAGCATAGATATACATTCAAAGCTCTTATATTCAGCCTAAATTGAGCTGGTAATTAGCATGCTGAACTCTTTTCTGCTGGCTGCGAGTTAATGAAGAATACAACCCCATATTAAAATACAACCGGTTATGAAGGCGTTTTAGCCTTTGCAACTGTTCTTAGACATTACTGGAAGACCATTGCACTCATTAAAATACTATGCAAACCTACAGTATATATTTACAAATGTAGCCTGTCATGTCTATAAGAGTTTGAAAGTAATATTGATATTGTACCGGATATTTCGTCGCGACAACCCTCATACATAACAATAACTGACCTTTCTGAAATGCTAATAGCTACAACTAATGAAAATAGACTATTTACCGCTTGATTATTGTATTTAAACATTAAGGGCGCTATTTATCGGCTGGCCTCACTTCATAGATTGCGAGTGACCCCTTGGTATAATATCTCTATGCGAGTGACCCCTTAGTATAATATCTCTCTAACACCCCCCTGGGAGGGAAGTACAGTGCACGTCTACAAGAGCTTGGGCCTTGTAAAATAGCCTAAAAGTAAGTAGTCATCAGGTAAATTACAACTTCTCACTCTCTCCTAACTATCGTTAATATCCTTTGTGTTTGTCACATGATGTTTTGGCAACAGTTTTCTGTTATTGATTTACACTTGCCGCAACGTCAACAACATCGATATCCTAGGCGAAGTCACCAAAGTGCGGAGGTTAGCTTCCATCAAGGTGTTTCTCACCATATAACTACAGTGTTTTCAAATGAAAGCGTACAACGGTATGTTTAACAAGAACCCTCTAATCTAGGCGTGTTGTAAGCAACTACTAACTCACCACCTACCCCCTAGTTACTTTCGTTGAAATAATTAACAAAGACAGAACTACTTCGCGATGTCAGTGGTATAATTCAGGCAGCATAGGGCATTCCGACTATGGAGCAGTCTCCAGCAAGGCACAGCGGGGTGTAGATAAAGAGACGTTTCACAACTTAGTTTTTGATGTAGTAATACCCAAAGTTGTACAACTGGCAGGAAACAAGGTTACAAAAACTGCAGTCAGTTTAATTGATGGTTATGACTGTTACTATACAACTAACGATATAGGTGACGTCTTCATCTGCTTTACATCGGTAGACACGCCAAAGATCTTACCCCTGCGTGCGTTGACGCAGTTGAAGAGTATGCGAAATGACTCCAATGATATGCTCAAGAGCAATTTGAACACAATTGTGGACGAGTTTCACAAAGAGTTGCTTTCATATCATGATTCTTCCGTACATGAAGCTACGCAGGAAGACCTACAGACGATCATCAATGTCATGAATGATAACATAGACAAGTTTTTACAAAGGCAAGAGAGGATATCGCTTTTGGTTGATCAGACCTCGCAGTTAAACCAATGTAGCTATAACTTTCAACGGAAAGCTATCCGTATTAAGCGCAAGATGTGGTGGAACAATGTAAAGCTCTGGGCAGTGTGTGTTCTCGTCGCCATCATCTTTATTCTCATTTTATGGAGCATTATACGATTATGAAACCTAATTATCCTTTTATTCCATCACTTATAGTATACTTTATTATTATATATAGGAAGTTGTTTACTTTTTGGCGCATCATGTCTGGCACTAAATGAGATTGACTTTATTCTTCTTTACCTGTGGCAACTCATCAGTTTTTATGTCTTCCCCATCTTGTTCTGCATCGTCTTCAGCCTGCTCTTCCTCAGCGTTGTGGGATGGATCACCATCTATCTTGGCATTTTCAGCCTTCTTAAGTTGCATGGCTTGCTCATAACTCACCATTTTATCTTTAATTATAGGATTGAATCCTCCCATGCCCATATGGTCAAGCGCTTTGAATATGTCTTCGTCGTTACAAGATTTACGGTGGTTGTTCTGCGCTAGTTCACGTGCGTACATCAGTAAGTGATTAACAAATACTGTAGAAGAGCGCTGTAGGGCTAGGGAAGCATCTTTTGATATTAGCAGTTTGGTATCAGAATCTAGCTGTTGTACTGATTCTCTGGCTAAAGACGTGATTATCGACTTCGGGAAGAGTATATCATCCACCCCGATCTTCTCCTGTTCTTTAATGTAAGAAGTGGTTGGATAATTCCCCTGGGCATCCTTCTTCCATCCCTTTGGGGGCATTTTAAACTGTTATCTGTTTATTTTCCCTTGCGAAGTGTTTTTTAGGCGTTCGATGATTTATGTATAGTATATATTATATATATATATGGTGGATGTTTTCACGACGCGCTTTAGAAGAAAAGGCTTATATATATTTTAACCAAGGGTAACACATATGAACGTTAAGTATTCACTCTGTTCTGAGAATCTGTTCTGAGAATCTCTAGTGCTTATAGAATTTCGTGGGCTGTTCATCGTTGAATAGTGTTCTACATTCATTTTGGTCTTACAAAAACATGTCGAACTACAATCGAGCAGTTGATACTGTGAGAGACTATACGCAGATATTTAGATATACATTAATGGTTCTTTACCTGACAAAGTAGTCTTGCAAGATGGGATGCAGCACTGTGTATCTGATAAATGGTTGGTTTTTAGTGTTGGTTAGCGACGGAAAGTTGAAAAAAATAAGATGCATGGACATCATCTCATCACTACTTGATAGTAAATATTAAAAAGTTTGTTTAGACCTGTAAGAAAGATGCTCAGGGCTGCACTCAATAAGATCAAGAGCAACTTCAGCAGTGGCTCTTCGTCACCTGCATCTATTAACCTTGCAGATTACAACGTGGTAAGTGAGGGAAGTGCGCAAATACTATTCCCAGAGAAGGAAACGGTTTTCTACAACCCAATACAACAATTCAATCGTGACTTGAGTGTGACTTGTATCAAAGCTTGGGATAACCTCTATAGACCTAAGAAAATATGCAGTGGATGCAACACCTCTGAAGTATCGAAGAACAGCAAACGTCTCCCAGATGAGGGTGGAGTTGATACAACCAAGAAACGAAAGCTCGCAGATGGCAGTGAAGAGACCACCGACCACAGGGCACAGTCCGTAAGCTCGATTCCGCCATATATTAATGTTCTAGAGGCTCTTTCGGCGACGGGTTTGCGTGCAATTCGGTATGCGCATGAAATTCCGCATATTAAACAGGTTGTTGCTAACGACTTACTAGCGGAAGCTGTGGAAGCAATCCAGAGAAATATTGACCACAATAACGTTTCAAACTTAGTAGCAGCTAACAAAGATGATGCTAACGTGCTAATGTATCGGTCGAAGGCTGCGGGAGAAAAGTTTCATGTCATTGACTTAGACCCGTACGGAACAGCCACTCCTTTCATTGATGCGTCGATGCAAACAATAGAAGATGGCGGGCTAATGCTTGTTACTTGTACAGACTTGTCCGTATTAGCTGGTAATGGTTATCCTGAGAAATGCTTTGCATTATACGGAGGCGTGAACATGGCAGGGCATGATGCCACACATGAAAGTGCACTTCGTCTAGTACTAAACTTGCTTGGACAAAGTGGGGCAAAATACAAGAAGAGTATTCAGCCTTTACTATCTCTAAGCATTGACTTTTATGTTCGTGTCTTTGTGCGGGTCAGAACCAGTCCAACTGAAGTTAAGAACCTGCAGCGTAATACCATGGTTGCTTATGTGTGTAGCGGTTGCGGTTCCTACCACACACAACGCCTAGGTAAGCAGTCTCAGCGTGAGTCTCGTAAGGGCAAACCGTTTATTAAATATTCGCTTGCGCAAGGCCCTCCGGTCGACAGGACTTGCAGCTACTGTAATGCAGTTCACCATATTGTAGGGCCTATGTACGCGGGACCCCTACACAACAAAAGTTTTATCGATGAGGTACTACGGATTAACCGCGAGGAACATACAGATGAAACATACAAAACGCGTAAGAGAATTGAAGGTATGTTGACAGTTGCAAAACAAGAGATAGATGCGCCTTTCTACTTTTCTCCAAATGCGCTCTCGTCGATCCTTAAGTTCCAAGTGCCACCGCTCAAAACAATTGTTGCAGGGCTAGGGTCTCTTGGTTATCAATGTTCACTTTCTCATGCCCGGCCCTCTTCTGTGAAGACAGATGCTCCTTGGGACGCCATCTGGTATGTGATGAAGCGCTACTGCCTCGAAAATAATCTTGTTAATCTCTCCAAGATGAACCCGAACAGTTTTGGTTACAAGATATTGAATAACGACACAATCGGTGCTAGTATTGCAGACCGCCATAGTCTCCTATCTTTCGAACCTAATGAGCAAAGCGGGCAATTCGAGCATCTGCGCAAACTCAAAATTGTTCGCTACCAGGAGAATCCAACCAGTAACTGGGGACCTAAAGCCAGACCTCGATAATTTACTTGTCCGCAATGCTAACTTTCACATACACTCTTGTAATATTGCCATATGCCTACCATTCCCCACAACGGTAGCAAAATAAAAAAAAAAAAAAAAGAGCCTCCATGGAATGAATTTAGTAATATTATTCAAGTTACATAAGATATAAACGACATATCCTTCCTTATTCATCAATCGTGCTCGCGCTTCCTATACTTCTTTAATTGCGTTTGTAGTAGCTGATTGCCACTTTCATGATTAGTTGATCTTACCCATATGAATATACTCAAGGGCAAAAGGCCATCCCAATAAGAATGTCATAGCAGAAGCCCATATGGTCAAGTTAGGTACTAAACGCTTTGTCTCTGTAACTGCCCAGTTTTCACCGATATGTTTGGTAGCTCTTCTAGCTGCAACCTTACTGGCGGCTTTGCTGGCAACATTTGTTGCAATGTTCATAGTTGTGGCGGTTCTCAAAACTCTTGAGTAGAACATTATAGTCGATTATATATTTTGGTGGAGTGCTGGAGTATTTGCAAGACTATACAAACATCTCTGCTAATTGAGACTTAGCGATATATTCATTATAATTTATACTTGATCCGCTCAACTACCTTTACAACTGCGACCAATAGAAATTGGAGGAATAAATGAATATAGTTGCGTGGGGATCTGACCGTTGTCTAGTGACGGGTAGTAGCTTTGGCTGTGATTGCTAGAATTCTGCGTCGTGTTGCTGGCACCGCGTGTGTCAGGAACATCTTTCTCGATTGTGCAGAAGAAAATCACGCCACCTCTTCGGCAAACTGCTCTGACACAACCGCTCGGAGGGAATTGTGGAGAACAGACAAGCTGGGCTACATTCGCACATAATACTGCTAGCCAATAGAATTCTGAGATGCTTATTTCGTAATGTGCTAACCTTACAAGGGCCTAGTGTATAAACGGTAACTCCTTAGGCTTTCTAGACCTCAGGATTTCTAAATAAGAAAAAACAGGGTTTTATGAGGGTTTAAAATGTACAGAACTTTACATAAAGGTGCTGAATAAACAGGGAACTATGAAAAGTTAGCGCTACCTAAAGTATGGTGGCAAGCGCTATACATGCCAGTGTGAGTATGGACACACTCTTGCAGGAATTAATATAAGATTTTAAGAACGCAGACCTCACCGGTAGCGGTGATTCATTGAAGGCCCATTTGCTGGAGTAATAAGCTTTCGTGGCATACTTCTCAAGGACTTCTCGAGCAATACCGGTCTCTTCAAAGATGGATAGTTGCTTAACCAACTGTTTCCAGAGCACACTATGGAATAATAGACCCGCCCAGCAAACGCCGAGAGAAACCCCCGCAGTTAGAACAAGGGGCGATACTTTAGCTGCACTATTTGAGGCGCGCGCAGTGGTAACAAGCAGAACAGTTAGGCCAAACGCCGGCAAAACGCATAGTGAAAATTGTGCGATTGTCCCTAGTTCATGGGGTAGGAAAACCAGCCACAAGGTGCCGAAAAATGCGATAANCCCGCCAGTGTAACCGATAACATCAGTTCTGAACGTCTTTGGTACCTTGTCGACCATAATAATACCTACCACTATATTAAGCATGCCAGGAATGATACGCAGGGCGATCTGCATAGCAGAAAGACGGGCAACTACCGACAAATATAGTGAGGTATAGGCAAAAGTGGAAGCAATAGCCATCGATGCCAGTAGGCTCCTTGTTGCAGCGCATCGATTATCTGTCGTAATGAATATCTCTTCTCTTCGTGGTTTGCCCATGTATTGAACCCATACACGGGAGAAAACGTAGGCCACACCCAGTAACGTAGCAGAGCTAATAACAAGCACCATTATCCCCGAAGCCTTTCTGGTCTCGAATATCGTAGGAGCGTTGGCTAATAGTAAAATGAAGGCGTAGGCATTAAATTTCGACCAACGGATAGTCTTAAGGTCTTCGCGCCAGCTAGTAGATATGGAAGAGGAGGTTAGAAAACACTGGACGCAGGGAATGAACCCTAGCGCAATACAAGCTTCGGCCATAAAGGCGCTGCGCCATCTATAACGAGTAAGTTCTGTCAAGAGGCCCGCCGAAAGAGCTCCTGTTATAGTACCAAAAACGATGGCAATGCAGGGCGCTATCTTGCGTACTTGTGCACGCCCTTTTGACTGCTCTGACTCAAACGTGGTGAACGGTATTAGTAGAGACGATCCTAAGCCAACACCAAAGATGGATCTACCTAGCAAAAATACGGCAAAATTTGGCGCCAGACAGCTCGCAAGACTTCCTAGTGATAAGGCAAAAAGGCTGAGCTGCAATAGAAATAAGTCACCAACGACTGTTCGCAACTTCTTGTATAGAGGGTAAGAAATTGCACTGGAGAGTAGGCACGTGGATATCATCCACGAGCCTTGTGGTAGCTGTTCGAACTCCTCTGAAAGTAGACCAAATAAGGTCAATATCAAGGATGTATCCATCGCTGCCAAAGCCAATGTAGAGTTCATACACACTGTGTTAGATACAAATCTCAATGTGCCAACAGCCTGGTGCTGACTCTTGTTGTTGTTCTCTAGGGTGCTCGAGCTACCAAAAACATTGGCGGGTTTCCCGATAGAAGCATAGGTTGTAGTCACGGTATCATTGGAATGGGATGAACCTGGTGGTTTTATTGGCGCCACTAAGGTCCTTAGATTTGATATTGCAATTGAAGGCTCACCATTATTGGAAGATTCACACACAGACTCTTCAGGTACCGGTGTTTCAGTAGACCGTGTAATCAAAGAAGTGGTTTCGTCGACGTACGAAGGAACTATATTAGCTTCAGGAGAGGAAGAACCGGGGCGACTTTGTTGAGTGTTACTAGCGAGAATGGTTCTCTGTTTCTCCTTTAGCTTGGAGTACTCCTTCAGCCTGCTACGTTGCTTCGACTTAATACCTTTCTTTTTTCGAGCCATAGTAATCGAGGCTGTTCGAATGTTTTACTAGTATGATGAAGTACCTGGTGAGAACTTGTAATGGATATTAACTTTAAATTTTGCAAATCCCCAAGGGACAATTCTTTATTGTATTATCGTTGTGTATCACTCTTTGAAAAGGGCATGCGGAGCCCTCGTTATCGTCATATTTTTCTATTTATTTTTAGGGTAAAAATAGAAGAGCTGTATCAGAAGAGCAATAGTGGTGGAATGTCATAGTGAAAGAACACTAACATGTTCGACGTACGACATGTGTTGCACAAAGAACAAACATGGGGAGCGTATTTCTGCATACTCAACACGGCACCTCTTTTCCGGACGAGTGGGCATATAATTGAACAAATTTCTTAAGAGCATACACGGAACAGTCATGGTAGGATCATAGCTGTTAGCCGTCGGATGTGTCAAGGCCGCAAACCACGAGCATAGGTTTATAGTCGCAAAAGAACAAAGTACATATTAAAATATTCAGGGGTACTACTCTAAGTTATAACACATGCCTATCCGTAGTGATGCACGACGCGACAGGAATTATCGGTCCCATTTAGTGAAGTCTGGCATATCCAGATGGAAGAAAGGAGTATTTGTTCCTAGTGCAGTGTATAGATGAGACTCGGGCGGTGAAACTCCACTAGTTTCTTCTTTGTCTGGTGTGGAATTGATTACGTGATAACTGGCATGTTCAAGTGCAAGGGAGTTATCCGCGTATTCTTTATTGACTGTCCCAAATCCCGCATTTATTAGCGCACGCTTAATCCAAGGCGAAACAATTCCACTAAAGTGGAATTCTACCTGCCTGTTCGCATATCGGTTGACAGTATCCCGTAAGTCAACCAAACTCTGTACACCAGTAGAGTCTATCTGCACGACCTGAGACCAGTCCATAGCGAGCACCCGTAACACGGGCCTTGGATCTCTTTTCTGGGAATGATCGTCGTCATAAGTCTTTTTTAGGAGCTTTGCTATAAAGGAGGGAGGACGCCACTCTCCGGGATCATTCCAAGGGCGATCGCGCTTCGAGAGATGATTCACCAAAGCACCAGGCCTAGTGAGCTCCTTTACCTTAGAGTAGATTGTATCAAAGTGCCTTGAGGTGTTAATGTAAACCCACGACTCTTTAGGGCGATACACTATAATACCGGGAGGTGGAGGATGCACAGGTACATCTGGATTCAACTCTCTGAAGTATTTGTTGTCCAAAGGAACCCATTTTACGTAGTAATGTATAGTGGGAGGATTGTAAGCAGGGGCGGAAAGATTCAATGTAGCAGAGAGCTTATTGGCGGAGGAGAGCATCTTGTCCTTCGACTGGGCGTCAGAAATAGTTAGAGACTCAGTCTCGTCGTATGTGTATTGGCACGGTACAATGTTAGGGTTTAGCACTTCTGCCACCTTCACGTATCCTAAAAAGCTTCCATTGGAGAAGCATATTTTAACAATCAGGACAGCGGCAGACCATGCGACTGAGAAATAAATACCATGTTCTATGGTATCAAATACTGTTATCACGACAGTAGCCAAAAATGCAACACAATCCAACGGACTAGAGTGCCAGAAAGTAACAGCCATCTTGGGAGAAGAAACCAAATCTGCAACAGCGTGTATAACAACCGCGGACAGAGTTGCCTTTGGAATGTAGTAAAATGCATCAGTCAAACAATAAAGGGCAAGCAAAACACAGGCACCAGTGAATAGTCCAGATAACGGAGTTTTAACGTTACATTTTGCCTTTAAAGCGGATCTTGAGAAGGATCCAGTGGCTGGGTACGCATTGAACAGTGTGGCGATGAGATTTGTAACACCAATTGCAATCAACTCTTGATCAGGGACAACCACGTAGTTGTTTATGCGTGCGAACGACTTGGAAATGGCAATGTGTTCCAACAAAAGCACGATGACTGAGGCAGGTAATTCAGGTGCAAGTTTTGTCAAAACATTATCCGGGAGCTTAGGTGTTCCAACGTGTTTCAGCCCAGAAGGAACAACACCTAGTAATGCAATACGTGGGTTTTTATGCTCATTCCTAGTCACACTATATGATATAGCCGTGAAAAGAATAATTACCACAGCATTCCTTAGAGCTTGGCCATAGAAAAAAGCTGCCTTCCAAGTTTGGGCTTTCTTGGAACCTGCAGGTACGTACTTATTAACAACCCTTGGACCAATAGCACAACCCCATTTCCATGCAAACAAAATTGCAAGTGGTAATAAACCAAAGAGTGCATTGATATTAGTATCCTTAAGATGTTTCAAGTTTGCAATAATAACCTTGTATGTGCTTTCTCTCGTGTTAACATGTTTTGCAAAGCCCATCAAAGCCGGCACTTGCCCGGATATAATGGACAATGCTGAGCCAGTCATGAATCCTGCGACCGCATTTAATGAGATTAGCTCTACCAAAAATCCCAAACGTAACAGACCAATTCCGGTTGTGATTATTCCGCAAAGTAATGCCAATGCAGTCGCAATAATTGGAGCTGTTATGTTGGTATCCTCAGGCAAATTCTTCATAACCTCATGCACTACTTTACCCACTTGTAGTGACATAACTGCAACCGGGCCAATGCAGACATCCTTGCTGGTCGCAAAAAAGGAATATATGAAAGCGCCTACAAAGGAGGAGTAAAGCCCATACTCCGATGACAGTGACGCTAGCTGTGCATATGACATAGACTGTGGGACTAAAACACAGCCCACAGTAACACCTGCAACAACGTCAGCGTATAGCCAAGGTATATTGTAGTGTGGAAGCCAATTAATAATAGGAAAAAGTGACTTTAAATAGGTCCAAAAAGATGCCAGTGATATATTGCTTCCAATATTCTTGTGGTAGTATTCCCCAAGGGTAACAACACTCTCATCGAAACTAGGAATATTCAAGAGAGGTGAGCTGTCTGATGCGAAAGCCGCCAGCGGCTCTCCCACTTCCCCATCTATTTTATCAAAGGGAGATTGTGTAGCTACATGATTGACACCATCGTTGTACCTGTTTCCCTCTGCAGCTTTCAAGTGACCGTACTCGGCGTCGAGGTCATCTAAATTAATCTCTCTCTCCGGTGGGGTGGTCGAGCTCTGTTCGCCCCTTTCTAAATCTTTTACTAGGTTTCTATCATCCTTTAGACTGTCACTGTCAGTATCACCTGTCATCTTGGATTGAGAAAAGTACAAGCAGATACAGAGCCTTTTTTCCTAATTTACACTTTCCGCAGGCTAACGATGTAGTCACTTAATAGTCGCTATTATTTATATGCATTTTATATTGGAAAACTCTACAATGCAATCGAACGGATAATCACAAAGCTGTAATAAGCTATGGTGGTGTTGCGCTAAATATTGAAGTAGTATTGTAAAACAACCACAGAAAATCACCTCCCTCCCCTACGTGGCAGGACACAGTAAGTCAAAAGCTTTCAACCACACTGACCGCAAATCTTTCGCAGAATATATTACAGATCTAAGAAACATACAATCCAAAGTCGCACTTACGTCTCCCACCTTTTCGCCTCGAAAAAAGCCCTAGAACACTCCCGTTGGTTCGGTACGCTTCGTTTATCGAGGTCCAACCACACTAGCAATGAAAGATAGGCTTTGAAAGTCTCAATCGAGCATAATTGTGGTGGCTCGTTCGTAAACAGTAAAATTCCATTTTTTTCATGAATTTTAAACGCCAATCTGGAAAGTCATACAAATATCAGGAAGTAAGCAAACGTGACTTTTCATTTAATCACATGATTTGAACAGCTAACTGACAAAAGTGGCTTGACGCGTCTGTATTAAGATTTTCATCAGATGAAGGGGAAAGAATACTGACTGCCATGTCTGAATGTACCAACATCTTGGTAATGCCTGTCCTCTTCTTAGGCATCTCCAAAATCGAAGGGTCAACGACGTTAAAATCGCTACATATAGAGATGCGTGAAGAGTTTTTGATTCCAGGGGTAGTGGAGTAGTCAGCTAAATATCTTCGTATCTTCCCGTCTTCCGTGAGGACTAGAAAGCGTTTCACATCTCCTGGGACAAATTTAATGCTAACTATGTGAGATTGTAATTCTGGGGAAGGTATCTCTTGTTTAGTCAATTCCCTGGTAGATATATCATATTGCACAAGGGTTTGTACACATGGAGAAGATGTTTGTGAGGAGTATAATTCACTAGATTTAACTGATTCCTTGCTAACAATTGATGCTGCTTTCTCTTGTGTAGAATTGCATTTTTTATTGTCATCTTCTTGGCGCGGGAGATCCTTCTCCTGCATCATGTCGTGTTCAAAAGAAGGGTCTTGTGACTGGCCGTTTACTGCATGATGAGCTGATAAAGTTGGTTTAGTGCATAACATATAAAGTGTGTCGCCCTGTAGTATTGCGTCTTCAAGTCTTTGTCCTGCTAGGTTTTTTAGCTTGCGTATTGGACCAGCAAGCTTGATCATTTTCTTAATCCATTTTGCAGTATAGTTCTTCTGTACAAGGTCAAACTGGCGCATCAACCCCTCAATTTTTGCAGGGAATTCAGACTTAGCCCAGCTGTATGTGGTACGAGGAATAATAAAGTCGTTTAAGAAAAGCTGAATTGCGTAGTGTTCTTTGGGATAGGAGTCGAGTATGCCTTGATCCCCTGGAGGGTCCTGATTATTACTGTTACTGGCTTCGTCTTCCTCGCTACGTAGCAAATTATCTATCATGTACTCTATCCACGTTAGCCCATCAATCGACATATTTTCCCCTATATGGAACTGCTCAACTTGGTTTACAAGCTCCTTTAGAATGTCTTGGCACATCTTTAATAGTGTTTGAACTTCAGGAGCAAGCAATTCCCTGTCATCATCTAGGCCAAAGGCCACTAACTTCAAACTTTTAATCAACCCTTGCAAACGTTTCACTGCAACAATTAACCTTTCACATGCAGGTATCATACATGTTACCAAGAACCCTTGACTACTGGACCAAAACAAGTGGTTCCTCTGTTTCCATATATTAATACCGTGCCTACCGACCTTTGCAGTAAACCAGTTTACTATGGATTTCTCATCGGAGTATCCAAGATAGAATACATCTTTCAAGGCATTAAGGATGCTAGCTTGACTGTCTTCGTGAAATAATCCATTTAGGAAACTTGAATGAGGCTCCATAAGCTTCATTACTATTGTTTTGTGATTATCTCTTATGTATTTCATCAAGAACTGCACTTGGGAGCATGACCTCATTAATTCGTGCATCTGATGGGATTCTGTAAATTCCAACTTGATGGTCTGTAATTGCCACTCGTCTTCATTTAGAAAGATGTAGCTATTATCGTTGCTAGGCAAGATCTTTGTCACTTTGGTGGGAAATTTATTCTTCTCCCCATATCGGAAGTTAAAGGTGCCGTCTATCGACAACAGAACCTTCCTTGTAGCATTGTCGTAAGTTAAAAATACGTTTGATTCATCTTCTCCTAGACTAGCGCTCCAATCCGGGCCCTCGAACGCTAGAGGTGTGCACGTGAGTTTCCCTTGCGCGCTTACGTTCATTTCTGTTAACTTGGGTAACCATTTACTAATGGGACAGTCAAAATCGCCTTCAAATGGTGCATTAGAGTTCCATTTTATTCTATTCCAGACAAACTGCTCCATACTGAACCAATTACCTCTTCCTAATACAATTGTTCCTATGACCTCCGCCCCGTCTACTATATTTCCATCTTCAACGCCTTGTCGACCCTTGTAAACTTTTATAGATCCTGATTTAAGAGCGACTGCAAACAAATCACCGTCATTTGGCTCCCATGAGCAGCTCAACACTTCCTCATTCGGCTTTAGCCTTAGCGGTATTGCCCCCATTTTGCGCCCATCTATGTATCTAAAGATATTTATAACACCTTTGTCATGTACCCCCCATAAGGATAACCTATCATTCCAAAACGGATAGACCTGACCATCCCATTGTTTAGTTAATTTAGACTTCCACTGTGTCATTTGGTGGTATGGTTCTAGTTCAAGGCTGTTTCTCCTTGTCTGCTACTTTAACACTTTTGCTTAAGAACTTACGCTTTGTTCCACAAAGTTTTCCTTCTAGCTGACAATATAGAATGAAGAGGTTGACGTTAAAACAAGGCAACAGACAGAAAGATGTTTAAGAAACCACCGATTATCAACCCACTCAGTAACTTAAAAAACTCAGAACGTAAAAAGCTACTGAACTCTGTGAGAGAAGAAACTGGTGATGGAGAATACCAATTCCCAACTTCAGTAGTTAAGCATACTACCTTCAAAGGTCGTGCTACTACAGGTACTGTGTACACAGATGATCACAATGCACCTTTATTCCTGAAAGAAAAGTACTCCGAGCATCTTCTTCCTACTGTTCTCACTTGTTGGATGTATCCTAATCTATTTCCAGTGATCCACACACATGAACATGTTGTGGAAGAGAAACTACGAAATGGAGCAGATTTGATGTTGCCAGGAACCATCCCACCTTTTCCGGCGAGCTGTAAAAAAGGGAGTGTGGTGGCTATAGCTAGCATTGCGGCACCAAATGTTGCGAAGGCAGTTGGGATAGTACAACTCGATCTGCAGAACATCACCAATGTTATAGGGACAGTTGGTATTGCAGTGAAAGTGTGTCATACACTGGGAGATGGACTTTGTGAGGTATTCAAAGTTAAATGGGTTCCACCAGCTAAAATTGAGCTCCAGGAATCATTAAATGAGGAGTTAAATGATTTAACAGTAGAGGACGATACGGAAAATAATGCCGATATGGATGCGAGTACACACCAGGACCGTATTGAAAAGGATGACATTACTAGAGATCACAATGTTTCAAATTCCTCTCAACTACCCACGGAGGAAGTCGACCACTTTTTAGCACAGGCAGTGTACTATACGCTTGCACATGATAAAAAGCTAGAGCTTCCCATAACTGCATCCAGCTTCGTCTCGAACCATATTATGAAGAATTTACCAAAGTCAGTCGCACCTTCTATTACGTTAAAGAAATCATCATGGAGTAAGGCTGCTAAATTCCTCAGGCACTTCGAAAGTGAAGGGTTCATTAAATTAAAAGGTAAAGTAGATAATATGATGATTATATCAGTGAACAGAGATAAAGATAAAGTCAAAGCCTGTGAGGTATATAGGACAGCGGAAGATAAGTCGTCCAACACACAACCCTCGAGTACTAAATCGGAAGCATCAATTGAGGTCGTCTCATTTTTCCAAGTCAAGACAGCATATAAGAAGGATGCGATGGAGATTGGCATACAACCCACAGATTTGTCACTGCCACATGAGATAAGACAAAAATTGGAAAAATACATCAAGCAAAAGGATCTAGTCAACCCACATGATAACTCAAAAATCCTCTTGAACGATGTCTTGTTCCATCTAGCGCATAAGTCTTCTTCACCTACAGTCGATAGAAGTATGCCCCGCTCGCAATTGCTTGATGGCCTCTTAGGGACATCTTTCACAGAGTTTTCAATGGTATACAAAAACGGCATTCCAATGTTACCAAAGCCATGCAAAAATAGGGTTCCAAAGGTAGAGGTAGTGACTGAAACGAAGATTCACAAGAAAATTGTAACAAAAGTGATCAACTTTGAACTCTATGGGGTAGATGCAAACGAAATGGCGTCACTTTTGCGCAAACGCTGCAGTGGTTCTACTACAATCGGTGAAACAAAGGATTCTTCAAGTTCCGTAGAAGTACAAGTACAAGGGCCACATGGCGAAACAGCGATACAGATACTGGCAGAGTACGGTATCCCAAAAAAGTACATTGAATTCAAGAATAAATTGAAATCCAAGAAGAAGAAGAACTAACACTAGTCTTCATACTATACCACTGTTCATTACGTAAATTCGAGCCCGTGACTGTTTAACTCATTATTTACGAACTACTCAAAAATTTAAGCAGAATTTAAGATATTCTCTCCATCTTATGTAAAACTAACGCTTCAGCAAGCAAGAGAGCACACATAGCAGTAGTCTACAACTAAGATGTTGCTATTACGGTCCCTAGGCCAACCCATCTTTAAAAGATGTTTTAACTCTAGCACTGTAGGGTTTGCTGCTGAAACTACAGCAGCCTCTTCTTTGTCAAAGGAGCAATTAAAAAGAAGAGAGCTACGCAGAATAGTCCAGAGGAAAGTAGCTGCGAGAAAACCGGCGAATGATCACCCACTCTACATGCCAGTTGCGCAAGCTTTGAGGTTTTTGCGTGCAGCTGAAGTTGGCAGGCCTGCCCCCCAACAAACGATATCTATGACCACCATGGTAGTTAGTGAACGAGGAGCACCACTTTTATCTGGCAATGTGCTATTTCCAACACCATTAAAGGCTATTAAGATTGCGGTGTTTACAACCGATGAGGCCCAGGCTCGTATTGCACGTGAGAAATACAACTGCCATCTTGTAGGAGGGCCTGAATTAGTCGGAAAAATTAAATCAGGCGAGGTAGAGGTGGACTTCGATAAGGCGTTTGCTACCCCAGACATTGTTTCTCAATTGGCATCCCAACTAGGTAGAACTCTTGGTCCGAAAGGTTTATTGCCCAGCGTCAAAAAGGGCACTGTTTCTGCAAATCTAGAAGATCTCATCAAGAATAATATGACCTCAGTTCCGTTCAGACAACGTCAGAACGTGGTCAGCCTGGCTGTTGGATCGTGTACATTTTCAGATGCCCAAATACTGGAAAACATCATTGCTGCTCAAAAGGCTCTCAAGCTTTCACTGGCTACCCAGAAAGCTAAGAAGCCAAGTATATTTGGAAAAACCGTTTTAACAACCACACATGGCCCAGGTATTGTTATAGACTTTGCCTGATGTAAATAGCTGTAAATAACTAAAACATGTAAATTTAGGATCACTACCTGTAGCGCACAGATGTTGTGAAAAGATAAATTGATCTCGAAGACCTATCTTTTTTCTGCTAACGTTCTAGATCTAAACAAATGAGTATATACAGGTTGGGAATAGTAGCCGATAGATTCAGAAAGCTCCGTTCAGTAAGTTAAGTACCACCTACCCTTTTCTTTTCTTCTTTTTAGAATCTTCTGTCCACTTTTGCTTCTCGCTCTAGCCAGAAAGCCTACTCTTCTCTTCCGTTTCAAAGTACTAGGTTGGAAGGTATTACCCCTGCTCTTCCATCGCCTCTGGGCTAAATTAATTATGCCAGGAACTTTAGGCAGCCCTAGTCGTTGGATTCCAGACATAGAGCCCAAAAGACCGCCATGTGCTTGTATTAAGGAGGAAGTCACAGATAATGGAGAAACCATAGTAGATAGAGATCGCCCAGCGCTCCAGCGCATGATACTTTGGCTCAAGCGAAACATGATATCTCAAATACCAACAAAAACTAGTACAGTAGAAAGAGTCCCGCTAATATATCTTTGCTGTGAATTATGAGCAACTAGTATAGTTGGTTTTAAGACTTCACTTCTGGTGAAGGTAGGAGAAAAATTTTAGACAAGGCGCGAGAATAGATCATAATGTTTATATAATCACATCGCCTAGTAGAAGAGGTAGCTCCATGAGCAATGTTAACAGCAACTAGAAACATCTTAAAGTATTCTAAGCAGCTTACTCACCTCAAACGTCTGCTTTTCTTCATCCATAATGTAGGCGCGCTGCGACGCCCGTATGTAAAGTCTCCGCATGTTCCTATCAGTACAATCATCAATAATAGATTGTAAAAGGCTCTCTGTTTCTACAGAAAGTACGGGGTTTTGTCTGTGTAATATCTTCAGTATTTGAGTGGCTTTCTTTCTGAATAGATTGTCTATTCGCACCGGTGGGATATCATCGCCCAATGGTTTCAAACCAATCTCCACGATTGGTACTGGTAATTTCTTACTCATGCATAGTTTCGGGACACTCTTAAGAAATAGGTAGTGTGAAAAGATCAAATTTAGCAAAGATGACCTTTCAGAGTCTCCTAGGACATATTGCTCTGGGTTCTTGGCAATTTGCAAAGGCATGTCCAAATACGTGGCCAACGTTGTCGCGCAAGGGCCGTCATGCAGCCATTCGTGTCTATCATATGACATCTTTGACAGAACTCTTGGATCTTCATTTTCCCACATGTAGTGCAAGCTTGTCTTCTTCGGATTCTCCTTAGCTATTACATCTTTATGTCGCTCATGTGGCCAAAATTTCATAAGCTCTTCCTTGTGCTGATGAAATAGACGTATGTGCTGCGGCATTCTATTGAGTATCCTAAAATAGACATGATATATGACCTTCTCAAGGTCTTTTGGTTTATCATGTAACACATAGTTATTGATGGGCTCAATCAAGTTCATCTGCTCGATTGGAAAGCGCAACTTTGAAGATTGCAGTCTCTTGACCAACTCATTCTTGGTATGTGCATGCAACGGTAACCTAGATATTACTCGAAGCACTTTGGAGCTCATTGCACTTGTTCTTTAGTGAGGTGACTATTTTTACTTTAAGTTCGCTTTTCCGTTCGACATGCATTTAAATTGCTAGGGTGCATACCATACTCTAGCACATGGGGCATTGAATAGAGGAATAGGAGCAACTAAGTGAAATACTATAGACTTACGAACAATTTTAAAGGCCATAGGCTCCTGGCATCTATACCTACAAGATGCGTATAGCTTAGTGGTATATTGCTCAAACACCCAGACATCTTTATATTGTTTTCTTGAATCTTATAAGCTTTAGTGAAAATAAACAAAAACACAAGAACCTGAACCACGAACGTATTATCAATTAATACACAGAAAGAACCGGGATTGAAGCACAGGAGAGTACTCGTGCGGGAGTTCATTGACTCATAATTTTCAAATGAAGAAGCACGAAAATAAAGAAAATCTCATAGCTTCAGATCCTGCACAGGTTGCGGCGATCCCGAAAACGCCAATACATCAACTCAAGAGAACTAATTCAAGCCTTCAAGTAAAGAATAGTAGATTGCCCCTAGCATCAAAGGATGGTAATCGTTCACAGTCTGGATTGAATCCAAAGCAACAGCTCCTCCATGGTCGAGTTGCTGGCGCTACGGCGATGGGGTTAGGCCAGCACGGACTAAAAAGGCTTGCGTCTAATAGTTTTGTGAATAATATGCCCGACAGTAAACTAAAGAAGTATGGATCAGTCCTTGGTGGTTATCCAGCTCTCAAGACGAAATCTTTAGTGCTGAAAGACGACGAAGGCGAAGCTCGCAATGATGATTCTGATGATGATGGTGATAATCCTTTGGCAGCCAAACTGAAAAATAGACTCAAACACAACCACAAAGCTGACGAGGAATGCAGCGGGGGTCTGCTACTCGATGGTGGTCTAGCTAGGTTGGCTAATCAACATACATCGCGTGTGAGACAGGAAAGTGAGGATGTACCTCAGATTGAGTTTGCACCAAGCAAGATACCTGAACTCCCTCATATTCCAAACGGCTACGAACCATTTGATGAAGCGAGTATCTCCAAATTGGCGACTTATAATTCACCTTTTTTGAGACTATCTGGAGAAGGAGATAGTGACGGTGAAGAAAGTGATGACAACTTTCAAGCACTTCCTCTTGACGTTGGAAGTGTGGAAGGGTCCCCTGTGTTGACCCAGGAACTTCTCTCTCTACATGAGGGTGTGCCGAATAACTCTTTAGGTGCACTGGAATGCGGTGAACAATCTGAAGACGTTGAGTTTGAATTTTCTGTTGGTGACGGCTTGAATTCGAAGGAATTAATGTCTTTGTTGGACTAATATACGGTTTAATATAAACGTTTCTCGAATGCATTGTATGTACAAGTAATATATTTAGCCACGAGGGTGGAACAAGGGATTTATAACGGAGAGTCACTAAATAATGGTGACTTCATAAGTATACGTGACTACTGGAGAGGGCATTGGGAAGCACTGTGTTTTTCGGAATAGTGTGTCTTGGCACCTTCTTCCTTTTCGTGTGCAAAATAGTCAGGCAGCTGGGAACTATCACTTACCACAGAGTACGCAGTAACTTCTTCGATGTTTGCAGTATCTCCTTCGTCTTCGGGCGAGGCGCCGTGGGCTTGCTTTAGCCCTGGGAGAATGTTGCGAATGGCATCCACTTCTGCTCGCTCATTCATCCAATTGTCGTTGGGGAACTCGATGTCCAATTTAACATACAAATCACCAAAACGGTTGCCCCCATCGATAGGCCAACCTTCATTAGCAAATTTCAGGTAATATCCTGGCCGCATGACTTTGCCACTATTGATTGTGATTCGCAGCACCCTGTCATCAAACGTACGCACAACAATCTTTGAAAAGCCGGTGAGGGCCTCCGCCAAGGAAATCTTTAATACACAATACAAATCCGTCCCCCTGAGTTCGAGAGGGTCGGCTTCGTCCACTTGTTCATCAATCTTGAATATTAGATCACCAGTTTCCATTCCCGGCGCCATATCAGCATAACCAGCAAGGCTGATGACATCTCCATGACGCGAACCGCGAGGAACATGCACAGATAGCTGCGACTGCTGCCCCACAACTCCCTTCCCACTACATTTTTTGCAAGAGTCATTGGCTGTGCGCGGAATATAAGAGCCCTTCCCCTTACACTCCGTGCACTCTACCCACTCCCGAGTAATCAGGCCAGGTCCCAAGCGCCCTATTCGCTCCTTGGATCCCTTCCCCTCGCAACTAGCACATTGAAGAGGCGGGCGTTGGGCTGCTTTCTTCCGAAGTCCACTGCCCTCGCATCTGCGGCAAAGCACGTCGCGTTTGGCCTGGAATTGGAATGTTTTCCCCAGATATAGCTGTTTTGTAGATAGTTTCAATGGTACTACAATGTCCTTCGTGCGCTTTGGAGGACTCTCTCTACGTCTATTTTCCTCGTCCCCAAATCCCCCATACCGACCTGCGCCATATCTAAAGAAGTTCATAAAATCATCCTCTGCACCAAAATAGCCGTCCTGTCCAAACGGATCAAAAGATGACCCATCTACAGTGCCGTATTCGTCGTACTCCGCTCTTCTCTGACTATCTGAAAGGATCTCATATGCTGCTGTAATCTCCTTAAACCTAGCTTCAGACTCATTTCGCTCCAGCTCATTGGTAATCTTATCCGGGTGGTATTTCAGAGCCAGCTGTCTGTACGCTCTTTTAATCTCTTTCTCCGACGCGCCAGAGCTGACACCCAGTACCTCATATAGATCCTGAGACATTGTGCTACCTTTATTCGCCGTTCTAATTGACGTCTGACTATTGTTAAATTACGTATTAGGTGGTTGTCTTCTTTCCAAGCCCAGCTGGCCCGCTTGGTGATGCAGACATAACCACTGAAAATTATCGTACTCTAAAATCCGACACCTACATCTAAAACATGACACTTACTCTTCATAAGCAAAAACGTCTATACGAGAACACCAATTGACGGTAGTGCGTGTGCCATGCTGTACCGCCGCTTTTCCGGCTCATTTATACGGAAATGGGCTGCTCTTCGAAACATGTGATAATTTATGTTTTTGCTGTGCGTGAACAAGAGTACTTACGTGAACGTAATTTTAGTCGTAAATCTACACTTTTAACAACAACATACACACCGAACATACGAACTCCATGGGAGAGAACCAGATGACGCCATGGGCCACCACCTGCAATTAGCTATCTCCGTCCCCGTATGCCTTTCGCGCCAAGATGCAAATCACCCGCCACGTGACTTACACGTGACCAGTATCCATTGGCCCCGCGTTTTCCTCCGTCGTGGTTTAATATGCGACACTGCCAAAATGGTGACTATCAGCAAATCTAAAGACGTATTATACATTTCTTAATCTACTTACCTATTGGAGGTATATCTGCTTGGTCCCAGACCCTCAAAATACATCATTTTCATTAGCAACACAAGAGTATAAAGGTAGGGGATACCTAGAAGTGAAATGAAGACCATAGCAAGTCGGTATTGAGGGAGGATCCCGTGGTACGTGACACCAATAAGTTCAGAGGAAATTTTTTTTAGTGCCTCACGGTTTGGTCATTCGCCAAGGAGGAAGAAGGTACGACGTATCTTCAAGTTACATAGTTTCTGAGATTGGCTTTATAAATTAAGCATACTTGTAAGGAGAGGAGCTTCTACTATGTTAAGGCAGTGTTGTTCACGATCAATTGGAAAAAGGATGATTCCTAGGAATAGCAGCTATCAAAGGCTTAATGTGCTTCAGAATAGTTACCATCAAAAGATTCATTTACGAGCCATCTCGACGAAGAATGATGGGACTGAGTTCACACCTGCTGATAGGTACACCTTGGATGATGTGAATGAAAATGTGGTGAAAGCGAAGTATGCTGTCAGGGGTAAAATCCCTATGCTTGCCGAAGAGCTTCAAAAGAAGCTACGTGAAGATCCGGATTCCTTTCCGTTCGATAACATAATATACTCAAACATTGGGAATCCGCAGCAATTGGATCAGAAGCCGTTGACATTTTTCAGACAGGTGCTATCATTGCTGCAAAACCCTGAGTTGCTGAATGCACCGGAGTCCGAACTTACACTGCTGTTCAAGCCGGACGCGATAAGGAGAGCACGGTCGATGTTGAGCGATGTGGGAACCTCAATTGGCGCGTATTCACACTCTCAAGGTGTGTATGGCTTTAGGGAGAGAGTTGCGGAATTCATTACTGCCAGGGACGGAGTTGGAGCTGCGAAGCCGGAGAATATTTTTCTGACCGCGGGGGCCTCCTCTGCAGTGTCCTACGTCTTGTCGTTGTTCACCAAGGGGCCTGAGACGGGTGTGTTGATTCCTATTCCGCAATACCCGTTGTATACTGCTACCATTGCGTTGAATAACGCTCAAGTACTGCCTTACTACCTAGACGAGTTGTCTGGCTGGTCTACAAATCCAAAAGATATGGAGGGCGTAGTAGTGGATGCCATTAAACGTGGGATCAAGCCTACTTGCATGGTGGTAATTAATCCTGGGAATCCTACTGGAGCAATTTTGCCTGTCGATGCTTTGGAAGAGATTTTGCGCATTGCAGCGAAATACGGCATCGTACTGATTGCGGATGAAGTATACCAGGATAACATTTTTGGTGATTCCGAGTTTTTTTCTGCCAGGAAGGTTCTGAAGAACCTGCAAGCCCGAAAGCCAGGGCTCTACGACAACGTCCAACTTGTTTCACTTCATTCCACGTCTAAGGGTCTACTGGGCGAGTGCGGCCAGAGAGGGGGCTACATGGAGTTGCTTGGCTTTAACAATGAAGTCATTCAAGCTCTATTTAAACTATCCTGCATATCTTTATGTCCTCCGGTCAGTGGTCAAGCACTAGTCAGTCTTATGGCTTCTCCACCTAAGGAAGGGGACGAATCGTTCGAAAAACACCAATTTGAGCGCAAACAAATTCAAAATCAGTTAGAAAGGCGCTCCACTCTACTCTGGAAAACCTTCAACAGCTTGGAAGGAATTGAGTGTCAAAAGCCGAAAGGCGCCATGTATCTCTTCCCCAGGCTTTATCTATCTAAGAAGGCAGTAGCAGCGGCAAAACAGCAGGATCTAAAACCGGATGAGTTTTACTGTAAATCTCTACTGGAAAACACTGGCATTTGCACTGTACCTGGCGCTGGCTTTGGTCAGGTAGAGGGTACTTATCATCTTCGTACTACTTTCCTGCCTCCTGGCATCGAATGGATTAAGAGGTGGGAAACTTTTCATAAAAATTTCCACACTAAGTACCGTGATTGAAAGAAGGCATCTCTTATACCTTTCATGACTTCTGGTTTATGCTGTTTTTGCCTCCCATTATCAAGTTAACTTTATAAGTTTTATGAGTACTTTATTTACAAGAAAGCATAATGTCTCCTCCATATTATACTATAGCAACAATCTTTGAGCTGTTACGACGGGTAGGGCTACGTATGCTAAGTCTCTCTATACTGTGGTAAGGCTGGTTTTGGCTTCTTGAACGGTGCCGATGCGCGACTTTTTTCGTACAGGACTCCCTTCTAAAAGGTCGAAGTTCATATTCTCCTTCTCAGCTTCTTCTTGATGCTGTCTTGTAGTCGCTGTATCTTGAGCAACACTTTTCTTACATTTACCATCTTGGGTATCTGCGTTATCTGTACATATCAGTGGTGATTCATTCTTCCCATTGTTGTTTATCTCATCATTTGTGGCTTCCTTGCAGTCATCCTCTATGTAGAGCATACCTCCTGCTTCTTTAAACTGCACTACATTGTCAGCGTAAAGTTCATCAATGATTTTGCGCTGTTTTTGTTTGAACTTCTGCGCAATGCCGGGCATATGGCTACACAGCAAGTCGCTCGGAATACCTCTAACTCTATCAGAATAAGTGTGGTTCACACGATTTAGTATCATTCTTAAGCACATATTCCAGTCGTTTTGGCATTCTTCTTTATACTCGAGGAAAAGATCTTTCATCCTCGTCACACCGTTTCTTTGGAAATCCGTACCATTATTAATCCCAAGGCCTAGCTTAAGCTTGTATTTTCGGGCAATGTGTTCACATATGTCAAACAGATCCTGTCTATCAAGAGTTGCAGTCTCTATAAATATCGGTATTCTGACCATAGAGCATAGTAGCTGTGCTAAAGCCGGCACCAGGTCCCGAAACACTATTCCTTTCAAAGGGACCATCCAAACATAGCGCGAATGATAGTCCCTACAGTAGAGTATATGACTAAAACTTTCCTCTATCTTTTCAGTGCCGTCGTCGTCAAATGGTGCGAATATTTCCACATGGCACCTTTCCAAGGGCATTATCTTTTCATTAATGTTGTAATGCTTATAACGAAGAAATTTCTTCATGCTTCGGTCGGCATTACAATGAGAGCAATGTAGCACTGATAAATTAGTAAAGTCCCTTGTTACATTAGCATATATTGTTTTCATGTATTGATGGAGTTTCCTCCATGGAAGGTGATCATTAATGAGATGGGCGGATATAATTACATCAAAAAGAAGATCAGGTTCTATAACAGGTAAGTTCTCACGTTTATGATCAAGGACGATGGAGTCCACAATCGAATATCTCCGCTTTAGGAGAACATACTTATTCTCAACTGTACCTGCTGTTACTTTATCGGAGCACTCCAACAATGCTTGTGTATTGAGGGTATCGTTCTTTATCAGTAAATAGATCTCTTGGGTCAGCTGACCTTTTACCGTGTTAATCAGTTTGAATAGTTCACTTCGGCCTCTATCCAGCCAGTCGTGATCTAAGTATGGTGCTAACTGGAAGAGATTCAGATCGTGCCGCGGCACTTTAAAACCATCTTCGGTGATAAATTGGTACACAAACAGATGTTGCACATCTTTCTTCTCATCTTCCTGTATGCTAACCTCTATACGGGAGTTACAATCCTCCTGCATCTTTGTTAAAGTATTTTCCTGTTTGTTGCAAGAGCGTACTGTGCTATTGAAGATGAGATGAGATGCTTGTAATGTTTGAAAAGCAACTGTGATAGAAACCAAAACACGTGACCCATATTCAACGTTTTATATCAGGACAACTACGAACCCTATGTAACGAGTGGTTTAAGGTATTAATAACTAGTAGGAGGATATGTCGAAGATATTTATCAGAAAATTAGATCTCATCGGGCATTATGGCTTTTGTATTTTGTGGTATCGCGGGTGAATAATTTGTTGCAGTAAGCGCGATGGGTACAGCTTGTTACCTAACGATTCTTCTTGTCATCAGATAAACGTGCCTCCTTCGCCTGCAAGAGAACAGGGGTAGATTCAATGGTTGAATATGCTAACAATATCCAGGATGGATACCAACCGATACATAAAACGTACCAAGTCCAGCAGCCAAGCTCTGTCCATGCGTCAACTAATCCTTTAAAAAAGGACATAGCTGGAAGTTCTGGTTCGCAAATCTGTACCACTAGCCATGGCGAAATAAAGGGATTTGATAATAAGAGGAGAAGGGTGTTCTTTATTTTTTGTCTTATTGTTGCGTTAGTGGTTGTTCTTATCAAAGTCATCGGAAACGCCAGTGCGCCAACAGTAAATGCCAATGAAAAATTGACGACAAGCAAAGATGTGAGAACAATCGAAAGGTATAGGTATGCGATTGCTTTGAATCTATGAGAAAACGGCTTTTCAATCTTGTAGTTTACCGCAACCAGTCCCATAGCACTTAGGAATACATTGAATATCAAGAGCAATTTTGGCAGTGGAAGTAGTATGAACACTTTTGAAGTGATAAATGAGGTTACCAAAGCTATTGAAAAAGCTATTAATGCCCATATATTGTAAATGGAGAGTAAAGGTAAAGAAGCGTACTCATTGTTTAGAATGCTGTCCAAAGATGCGATTGCAAATGCTCCAGATAAGGCAACAGCAGAGGGCAAGTAACTCCCGATCGAAACAAAGTATCTGGGTGCCAGTAATAAGTAGAAGAAAAATGATTGATGGAATTTTTCGAGTAAATTATTGACGGACCTGAATATTGCCTCTGGAACACGCCCAAAGGTAGTTATGTCAAATGGACCATCCGTGCCGTGCGACTTCAAAGTTATCGATTGTATCCTCCAACCGCTGAAAACTTCATTTCCAGTTGTTTTCTTGATTCCGGACAAACTCATATCCTTTATTCCAGCCAGCATAGTTTTCAAACGTGACATATAGGAATTATCGCCAAGTTCCTCAAACGAGTTACCGTGAATGGAAACCTTCATTCCCTCGTGCTCACTTATGTGTACAGCAATGTTGACTAGGTCAAGGTTTGGAAGAGCCCCATTGAGCCCATTGTAAATGACTTCAATGTGCTGAAAGTAGTCGTTGACGCCGGGATAGTCAAGTACAATTGCTGATTCGATAGAACCACCTGTCATATCCAGTTTTGTGTGATAGGCTTCAACCCATGACCGCAAGGATGCCTGTGGGTTCTCACTTAACACAACAATGATATTCTTGGACCATATGGTCCATTGCGAGAAATATCTCACAAGAGAAATTGCTAGGGCGGTACCGCCATTATTATATAGTCCATCCACCGTATACCAAGGAGCCGCCAAAACCATAGCTTCAGTACCATCACCTCTAGATGCGCGCAGAATAGCATATAAAGTCTCACCATGTTTGTCATCCTTGTATATAGAAACCTTTGCCCCGAAATCCCTCATCCATGAGGCGACCTCAAGATTACGTTTTTCAATATCAAGATCCTTAAGGACTTCCAACTGTTTCCTATATCCACGAAGGATATTCCACTCGCTCTCCCTGAAGTAACTGTATGCTTGAGATGGCATCAAGGCATTCTCAGATATGTAGGTGTTCCGATATTGTCCTTCCATGGGCAGAAAGAGAGCTAACCATGTGAAGCCAAGTAGTGCACAAAACATAGAGATCTTTGGAAGAGATGCAATAATCTTGGGGACGAGCCCCATATCCACAATCCTCCTTTGCAATTTTTCGATAATTGCCATAGCTCTAAAACACTGTGACTGTCTGTAACTTGCTTTGTCAATATGTTCCCTTACCCATTGTTGATTGTGGGATGACAACTCATTTCAATATTTGAAATTTTAAAGCAAAACTTATTGTATATAGTTAAGTATCCCCTCCTACAACGAATAGATGCAAAGGTGAAAAAAGATGATTGATGATATAGAATTTCGCGTTGTACCTATATCCCATAATTTTACTTTCGGATGGGTATTTTTAACTTACTGGGCTCTATTTATTATTCTATGTATATTCTTCCTGTTTTATACAGGGAGGCTATTTGGCTTTTTGGTAACAAAGATACTGAATTTTTACTTATGGAAACGATACAAGGTTAGGATAAACATTCAATCATTTCTGATATCGCCTATCGGGGGTAAAATTAACTTCAAGAATTTGTCAATTGTGAACCGTGATCAAACGATCTCGATTTTGAACGGAACCTTTACATGGAGGTATTGGCTTTCACAGTACCGTGAAAGTCAATTGATGAACCAAACAAATGGTAATAAGAATTATGCATGCAGATTTAACCTAGTTGGCGAGGGCTTGGAGGTCTTTATCTACAACCAGAGTAATGTTTATCAGGATATACTGGCAGAGCTATCTAAGACAGATCATAATACGTTTACGAAGTATATGGATGTGAGCAATAGTGACTTAGGAAGCGAGAGTTTAAGAAGTGCCGATGGACCTATAATTGAAGATTCTTTCACTCCTTCACCTCTTTTTCTAAACTTCCTGCCAGTTGAGTTTCACTTCCATAAGGGAGCAGTTATCATAGGAACAAAAAATATTCCTTATGTTTTAATACATCAGTTTGAGCAGGCCGAGGGAGTAGTTGATGCGGAAGCAGCAGCAGCAGAACCAGATCCTTTTAAGCTTAGGGTTGAACTTGCACTCGATGGCGCCAAGATATCTATGAAACCACATATTTTATTCGAAAATGATAATCCAATCAAAACCTACGTAGAAACTAGAAACGTTTCAAAGGCATGGAAAAAGTTTAGGGGAGCAATAGAAAACCGTATGGGAGCCTTGCTTTGTAGGATGACAACTAAAAATGAATCCGGTCCAAGAATACAGTCAAACGCATGGAGGGGGTTATCATTATATGACATTCATATTGAAGATGACTTAGATGACGAGTTGCAATTTGACATCCAGAACCATGAATACGGGAGATACACTACACTTTTGAAGGCTGAAAAGTTGAAGGTGGTTTACGCGTGCGACATGATAGGAAGTTATGCCGTTTCTCCTAAAATTCCAGCGCCTGAGTTTCTGATAGATATCTTTCTTTATGAAGGTACAATATATTATGGACCTTGGGCATGTAAACAGCTAGAGCATTTTCTAAGGATGTTTTCTCCTGTGGTTTCAAGAGATTATAGGCCCAAGGATGTCTATTCAGCTTCAAATAAACGTACCTATAGCGAGCTAAAACTATCTTTGATGGTAATGGAAAACTCTGTATGGCGGGTCCCTACGAAAGAACCAAGCAAAGATGCAGTTTTTTTGGAAAAGTATAAATTAACTGGTGATGAATCAAGACCCTTTGGTTGGTTGGATATTCAATTAAAAAAAGAGACTAGTGTCTCTTTTGTTGCTTCATTGGTACCGAACGGAGACGGTTTTGAGAATTTACTTCATGCTAAGTTAGTAG
Source organism: Eremothecium coryli CBS 5749 (assembly GCA_000710315.1). Taxonomy (NCBI): domain Eukaryota; kingdom Fungi; phylum Ascomycota; class Saccharomycetes; order Saccharomycetales; family Saccharomycetaceae; genus Eremothecium; species Eremothecium coryli. Next base: position 98,874 of record AZAH01000005.1, read on the forward strand.
ATCCTGTGGTTATTACTAGCGTCAACCATGATGTAGTATTGAGAGCTAAGTCATTTGTGGTGGATGCTGATCTATCTTACCCCTACCAGTGGAATAGCAAGGCAACTTGGAAGTTTCATTTTACATCTAGAGATATTGAAGCTTTTTTTTTACGTGATCATATCATCTTAGTCACAGACTTAATTACTGATTTTACTTCTACTGAACCTGTTGCTTATGAACTTTTTAGGCCGTTCGTATATGATATGAATTGGGATGTCGAGGGCTACAAACTTCATTTGAACGTCAACGATGCAAATATCATAAACAATCCTCTAGATTTCAATGAAAATTGCTACTTGTCTATAACTGGAGACAAAGCGAATATTAAATTTCTTACTTTTTGGGAAGATATTGCGTCTACTTATGCAAGTACAGAGTACCATGTAAGTACTCCATTGTTTAGATTATTTTTGAACACTCCACCATGGCATACATTAAATGCATTTATGAAATTAAAAGAAGTTGGTAGGTCTTATGACTTTCATGCTAGTGGATCCTACCTAGTTTATAAAGATGTTGACGTCGATAATGTTGATACAATAACAATAGAATGTGAAACTGCAAATTTCGTCTTATTGTGCTTTGGATCTCTCTTGAGATACATGACAAACGTGAAGCACAACTACTTCGGAGACAATATTCATTTTAAAACGACTGATGAGTATTCAGATGAATTAGCACATAAGGAAAAGAGTACAAATGATATTCCAGTACCAGAATCCAAAAGCTTCACAAACTCTGTCAATGACCCGCTACTACCGAAGCTATCGTCTACTAAATTTCCAAGTGCCATTAAAAAGTCCTCTTTGCGGCGTACAGTCAATGAAATTGATGTATGGTTCAACTTTAGTGTTAAAGATGGCTGTATTCTACTTCCAGAACAAATTTACGAATGCACTTCTCTTATCGGTCTTCACTTCGACACGGCGGATGTTGACCTAAGACACATGAATTATTACATGGATTTATGTGTTAGTATGTCTTCTACATTTATCAAAAGGTATACTGAAATCAACAAGAACGAGCTCTTTGATACTGTTTCAGCGAGTAAGGGCTTACTACAGCACAGTGATGGCTACTTGTCAGACTTTAATTTGCATATGCATAGAATGTTCGGACTGCCCCCTCTTGAGGAAGGGTATATCTGTAAAGTAAATGCGTCTATTGGCTCATTGGAAATAAGGGCAGATATGGAAGCACTTAAAGGAGCATTTGATATGTTAGAAAAACTTGCCTTCGCTTTTGAAGGCCTTCAGGATTCTTTGTATTATGAGGGAAACAAATCTTCTGACGTGGTGTGTATTTCTTTCACTGCAAATGATGTCTTTGTTAAGGTCGCAGACTCAAAAGTTAATATGGATTTTCTGTTAAAGCTATCCTCAATTTCTCTGAAGTATATTGATCTCGAAAATGATAATTATTCTAGCAGGAGCGATTTTGATGTAAAAAGTATTGATTTTGTTATTTCATCTATGAGTAACCCATCTGTGGTTTTGGGCCATGCCTCCACATCTTTAAGCACAACACTTTTCAACCGTAAATGCAATTTTGAGGATCACAAAGGGGAGCAACGGGAGCACCTTTTGTTAAACGACTCACCATTTCATAGGGCAGGTTGCATGCTTCCAAAGGAATATGGCGATGTTCCCATCTATAATTTGCTTTATGGGTCTATCCCGCCCAGTTCATCTATTCCAATCCTCCCCGAAACGATTAACATTAAAAACTATGATACGGTATTAAGTCAATTCATTGAGAATTTTTGCTCCGAGCATTCATCTGAGATTACTTTTGACATGACAGATGAATTAACTGCGAATATTTCGTCAAGTGAATATCGAAAACAGAAAGCGGAAGGTAATTTTCCGAAAACTGTGGTAACTTTCAAGGGCAGCAGTGAAATGCGAGAACAGTCTTTTGAAGCGAATAGCTTAATCATGGAGTTTTCAGAAATCAAAGGCTTCTTGCATGTTAGCGTTTTGGAGGTTGTGTCTATGTGTTATGACATGCTAGTACCGACTAAATTAAACGATGTTATCGACTTCTTTGAGATTGAGATTGTAAACCAATTCTCCAAGCTATCAAACTTTCCAAGTAAGATGGAATTCAAATTTTATTGTCCCAGGATTGATTTAGCTTTAGCAACGGATGAGAATAACTCTAAGAATTCCTTCTCCGAGCAAATTAATATTCAAATAAACAAGGCAAACGTAGATTTAAGGTTAGCTGATGAAAGGCAAATGAATTCAACTACGGAACAACAATATAACAGAGTTTTGTCTACTTATTTTAAGACAGAATTAATCAATGTAAGATTTCTGATCCATAATGAAACCAAAGGCCCTCAACAGATTACCAAAGTTCCGCTAATGTCTTATTTTAGGATGGTAGAGGGATATGCATACTATGATAGTAAGTTAACGACTGACATCAGCTTGCAACATGGCTCAATATTCATAGATAAAAACCAACTTGAACTTTTATTTGATTTTCTTTCTCGCATTTTAGTCCATATTGATGAATTCTGCACAAACATATCGAAATCGGTCGAGAATGCCGGGATGATAAAACGGGATGTACTTGTCAGGCTCTCTGTTGCTGGTCAAGATTTCCAAATTAACCACGACCCACCTGTTATAACGAAGCCTGCTACTGTTACCAGGTTATCTGTACACCATGTTAGGGAGAATAGGAGTTGGAAAATGATAACTCGTTTGAGGCATGTAATGAATAATTTACCGGAAGGGTGGTTACAACAGACACAGACTGACTTGATGAATAAAAATTTCAGACCGGTGGCTGCTTCCCGCAGGCAGTTTTTGGAGATATTTAATAAATGGAGAAGTTGGGAAGTGGCAGATGTACAACATTCCTATCTCTATAGAAAAGCATTTATTAAGGTTGAAGAAGACCCAGTTGAAATTTTGAAAGATCTTAATTTTGCAGCAGAATTGTTTGTTGTCGACGTAGGAGATCCGAATGATAAGCTGTTTGTGGTGAAAGGGCTAATTTTAGAACTACATTCAAATACTATGGAGGCGAATTCACCGGAGACCTATAATTTATATAATTGCAGGGACTCCTTCAATATACTCTGCACAGCGGATGATATTCACATCACTGTGCAATGGTCCATTTTAAAATTAATTCAATCATTCCAGAAATTAATTAGTGGCAGAAACAATTCGGTAGATTTTGAGCTGGACACTGTTCAGCTGACTGATTCAATTCTCAATAATGTTGTGTTGCAATTTGGGGAACTGTTTATCAAACTCGAGTTAGATGACGTAAGTCTGGAAGTCAATCTGCGCAATTCATACTTGATTGCCCTAACATCTTTCCCATTTGACGCTAGTAAACCCGTTGTTTCATCCAAACTTTCTTTAGATGTCGCTAATGCTTCTTTCATCCATGACGGGGATGTAATGCTGAGCTTTTACTTTTCGGAGCTTCTCGCTACCTCTTGGTTACTGCTTGATCATCACTGTTATGGCATGAGTATAATTACGAAAGCGTTGACTATTGATACGAGTACCTCTACCCCAGGAAGAGTGGTAAGTGCTGTAAATCATCTCTATATGCAACTGGATGACTTTGCAAGTGAAATTTCCTCTATTTTCTTGTCTAGCCCATATCCCATATCTTTTGTTACACCAGATATGACACCGAAGGTGTTCTTAAAGTTATGCACTGATAGCATGAACATTAATATGAGAACTATAGGACCTTTGTTCTTTGACTCAAAGATGCAGAAACTTTCATTCACTTTTGAATACAGTGATCAAATACGGTCATTGATATCATTTGAGGAGTTATGCATTGAATTATCCTCTCAAAAATTCCGCAAGAAATACTTGAAGTATTCTCACTCAGAGTTTAGTGCGTCAGCATTTGGTATGGGTGATAATGGAATGCAAAGTGAATTAGTTGCTGGAGCAGGAATTTCAAAGATTTCAATGTTTGATCCCAAGGTAAACCTGCGATACTTGAGTACAGATGTGCTGGAGGCAATGAAGTTTGTTTCCGCAGTTGTAACATCGATAAAAGACATGAAATCGTTCCATTTAGGTGGCAGTTCCTCATCACCATTTGCATTTCTTCCTGATAAGACGAAGATAGACATAGAATATATTGGCTTTTTGCTAGATTTTGGGAATACCCTATACATCCTTGAACTGAACAATATTGGTATAAATTTGGGCCTCTCCATGCTAAAGAAAGGGCAAGATAATATTTTGCATCTAAAGAGTAACCTTTTCTTTGATTCCATATCCTTTCTTATTAAAGATCTCCGAGTTACAAAAAGGCTATCGAAAGTGCTTGATTTCTCGGTCGAGCTGAAAGTAGTGCAGAGGACACTATATGACATTGAATCCCTTCAGATAGAAAGTCCTTACTTTAGGGTTTGTTTATCTCCTACGTCATTGGTACGTCTAATCTGGCTCTACTATGAATGTTCCGTAATAAGACAAATTTATAATCAGGACAACTTTAACTTCATATCCCCGCCAACAAGTTCAAAGTCATCTGACTTTCCAATCAGAGTTACTTCTGCTCATATTTTATCATACAACTTTTGTCTTGGGTGGATATTTGATGTTGGCGATTTCAAGCATAGTGGATTAATTTGGGGGTATGAGAGGCTATTTTCTGCATATGACAACCCATATGGAAAGTTAACTTTACTCGATGCCTACTTCTCTCTTGCACACGGATATTCATCTAGTAACTTTTATTCTGATGGTAGTGAACGGGATAATTTGAATCGGAGCTATTTATCAAGCATGCAAATTTATTATGTTTTGCTTGAAGAAAATGGTAAAACCGATTGTTCTGTTAGGGTAAATGGTGAAGAATTAGACATAAGCTTATTCATTGATTTTGTTGCTGTTATTGATCAGACACTGCAATCTTTGCAAAAGCTTCAAACCTTAAAAAAAGCGTTGGTGGACCCATTTAAACCGGCTACAGAAGAGGAACCTATTAAAGATTGGGATTATTTGGATAATTCTTTAACATCAAGTGTGAGGTCTTTTAACTGTACGATTACGTATGCTGGAAGCACCATGAGAATATATTCAAAGGATGACCTTGAAAACGATACATGCTCCTTTGAGGTGAGGAGCCCTGCACATGAAGTAGCAATTGAATACAAATACTTCTCCCAAATGATTAAGCCTCATTGGGTGAGGATGCTAGTCACTGTGAGTCCTACACATAACACTTTACTTCCAACATGTATGCCAATAATAAATGATGTTTGGCTTCATATTAATGATATATTATACAGGCCAAATAGTGCCCCTATTAACAGCGGTAATTCTGATAAGGCCATCACGAATTATCACAGTATTTTAAACTCGTTTGACCTTGCTTTGATTGTCAATGTAGGCAAGCAAGAAATAAGTTTAACTTGCGAACCACAGGATAAATTGCAAGCTGATATAGGATTTGGAAACTTTGCTATAAAATTGTTCACAAATGGCTTAGTTCCTGNCCAGCCGTTATGTTTATCAGTGGAGTCACATGATTTAATGGCTACTTTTAGACATATCTACTCCAGGGAGGTGGGTGCATCAGTTAATTTACAGCATGTTAACATAGTTTTGAATCTAACGCAATCAGACGTACTCAACATGTATGGTTCTACTTTAATATCGGCTCCGGTAGTCTATTTTAACGTAAAGCACCTCCCAGACTTGCGGAATTTCCTTGAAATATGGTCGATTGCTGATAATAATCCTTCAAGAACTCCAAAGAGGGCGGAAATTGAGCCATTAAGTGGTGATCTGCCTTTTCTGCCTTCAAAAACTCCGGAAGTGTCCAAGACCTCTAATTTTTCTTGGCATTATTCATTTGGCATAACTGATATACTTGCAGACATTAATTTAGGCCCATCGCTTGGCATCCAGAAGCTATCGTGCGATAAAATATGGATCATTTCTGAGCAGGACATTGACTGGACTCATAAGTTGATTCTTTCATTAGGTGAAATTGCAATAGCCTTAACTGGCAGGTTAGGAGGGGATATTGTGATAAGGGATGTTTGGTGGATCTCTCGCATTAGTTGGTCTATATCAAATGAGAGGTACGACTTACCACTAGTATCATGCATTGTTGAACTGGCCACTCTAAGTTCAAAACTATCGATAGATTACCATCCATTTTTCATATCGTCCATACAGGATGTAGCTGTGAAATTATTCAATGAAAGAGGAAAGGATGGAATAATTGCAGATTTGCTTTCTGTTTCAATATCATTCCATAGCATTCAGCTGTTTTTTACAGCGCTTGCTCCTGCTAACTTCTTCGATATTTATAAAACTGTGAAGCAAATGACAGGCGATACGGATCTTTTGAATAAAATTAATGTGAAAGATACTAATAATAAGTTAGATAATGCTGCATCTCCTGCTGGAAAACTATTTGCTTCACTATCAATCTTGAGGACAAGGCTATCATTGAACATTACCACTCTGTTACTCCAAATTTTTGCCAGTTCTTTATGCGATCCTCAGGTATTGGTTGCCAAGGTTGAAAAGATCACTGCTAATACTGAGTCTGAAGCAAGTACTAAAATAAGGACCGATTTGAAATGGCAACTGCAGTCATTAAACTTATCACTCTCCCCATTTTACCATGAGATAGATGATAAGAAGTTGAATATAATGGAACTTGCTGATTATATCTCTTTAGCTTCCAAGGTTCATGGCGGTACGATATTAGATGCTCCATCAATACACGTGAGAATGACAACATGGCAGAAACCTTCCTCAAATGTTATTGAATTATCATATTATAGCAGATTTGGTGGTACAGTTGACATCAAGTGGAACCTTGGACCCATTAATTTCGTTCGTGAACTTTGGAATTCGCATATTAGCGCCATGCATATGCGGGTTTTAAACAATGGTAGCAAAGATTTGAAAAACCTCCCAGGAGAGGATAACATAGATAGCATGATTGGAGAAGTGGACTTAGGCGATAAATATGTCTATGTGCCTATAGATGAACCTCATATTGAATTGCCAAGGATTAAAGATTTGGGAGACGCCACTCCACCAATTGAATGGTTTGGAGTGAATAGAGCTAGATTTCCCGGAATAACACATCAAGTAATAGTTGTGCCACTGCAGAAGCTTTCTAGTATGGCAGAAAAAGAGTATGAACGAATTCTAGGTAAAGCTTAATAATAGAAGTTTAGCCGAATTCTTGTTCGTGAATAAAGTACAAAATTACTTGCTCCAATTATTGATTTATTCTGGCTATCAATTCCCAGTAATGCTCTCACCGAAGCTGACATTTGCTAGTTCCTACAAATTACGGCTATATATGATAATGATGTAACAATGTTAGCAGACTACTATGTATACTTTATTTAAATGGGGAAATTTGCATATAACATCTGTCTAGACCAGTCAATAAAATTGATAATATCTGCATAAACGAGCGTTAGTAAATTACCCAGGTAAACACTTTTTCAGCATGATACTGAATGGTCTATTAATCTAGCTACTAACATTTAAAACGTCTACATTCTGCAGCGTGGCGCTACTAGTTTTATTATTACACTTGTAAATTCCAATCAAACGCTGGGCCAATTCAAACATGTTATTTCTCAAAGAAATAACTATGAATTGTGCATTTTTTGTGCGCTCCTTAATATAGTTCGCAACAATGGAAACATTCCTAAAGTCCAGCGCAGCGTCTACTTCATCCATAACATATAGAGGAGTGGGTTTGTACTTGTGAAGAGCAAAAACCAAAGCTAGTGAGCTTAAGGTCTTTTCACCGCCGGATAAGTTAGAAATATTCCTCCAACTTTTCTTCGGAGGCATCACACTAAATAAAACTCCTTCGGAAAAAGGGTCTAGACTGTCCACTAGCTCTAATTCGGCATTCCCTCCCATAGTAATCATTTGGTACATTTCCTTCAATGTCATCGATATTATACCAAAACCTTCCATAAATTCATCCAAACGACGCTTTTTCAACATCTCACAATATTCACGTACTTCATCACGTTTCGAAACAGCATCATTTAAGTCCATTTTACGCTTATTGTACTCTATTAGCCTCTTGATGTACTCCTCTAGTACATCTGTGTCTGCACGTGTGTGCTCAACGTAATCATGCAATTGCTCAATGCTTCTTTCAAGTTCTTCTTCGTCTAGAGCATCAAGTTCGTTAGAGCTATACGCAGGCAAACCGTTTGGTAGATGTGAAAGTTCTTGATCTACTTCCATAAGGTGGTTATCTCCTTCAGAACTTTGTGAATTGGCGTTAATTTCACGTTCTAACTTATCTGGCTGTAGTTCTTTATCCTCATCAAATCCCGGTGAAGCACTTGTTGGTGTTTTGAAGTTCACAACAGGAACAGGATCTGGTGTTTTGCATTGAGTGTCTTCGGATTCTAGCCTCTGTAAGAGGTCTGAAATATCTCTAACCTTAAGTGCGGCCAACTCACTTTCCGCATGGTTGATCTGCGCCTTTAAATGAGAACATAGCCCATTCAGTTTTTCAATCTTATTGTTTAGTTCGACTTCTACTGACTTAAATTTTTCAATTTTGTCATTGAGCTCATCTAATTCCAGTTTAGACGCTTCATATTTTTCAGTTAGTTCTGACTGTTTTAATTCAAGCTCCTCTTCTTGATCTTGTATTGAGGTCAAACTTAACTTTAATGCGGTTTGCTGCTCATTCAACTTGGCGAGTTCAGCCTCCCCTTGTTCTAGATCTCTAGAAGAATCTGAGATATGTTTGTTAGCTCTCTTTATATCTAGCTGAGCCTTCTTGATTGCACTTTTGTCCTTTTTCTGCTTACCGACAGCGATCGCTACTTGCTGGCACAAAGAATCCACCGCGGAGTTCAGTGTTTGAAGTTCCAAACCGCCTATTTTCATAACTTCATCGCGGAGCTGTTTGATCTGCTGGTTCTTGGCCTTTGCTTCTTCATGCAATGCATTTATTTCATCATTAACTATCGACAGCGATTTCTCCGCTCTTATAAGTTCTGAATTATCTTCCTTATGTCTCGCTGACGCAATATTAAGTTCAACCAGGGTCTGCTCTTTTTCTTTGATGTCTGCAGAAATAGACTCTATGTCAAGCTCTAGCGCTGATATCTCTGTTTCAATTTCAGGGGCCCTGTCCTTATAAGTTTGCAATGCAATTTCCATCTCTTTATAGGCATCTGACGCTACTTTAAAATTCTTTTCCTTAATACTTAAATCCTCTTCCATTTGCTTAACCTCCTCAACAGAATATAGGTCAGATGAGTTCAATTTAGACTTCATCAATCCCCTGGAAACTCGATCACCACCACCAGTCATTGTACCAGATATGTCAATGAGCTTCCCATCTAAAGTTACCACTCTAAACCGTTTCTTTCCATATGCTACTCTGTTTGCTTGAGCTAAATCAGAAGCAACCAATGTATCCCTTAACACACTATAGAAAGCTGGAGCAAACTTTTTATCTTTCGGTGTAACTAAATCATAAAGACGAGGAACATTTTCTGGAGTAGAGATTTTCGATAAATTGAACTGTCGTAGTTTATCCAAAAGGATGATACGAGCATAGCCCAGCTTATTTTTTCTCAGGTGCTCAATACACTGCTGACCGCATTCAACAGATTCCACTACTATATCATCTAACCTGGGGCAAGCTGTTGATATTGCCACATCATATTTGTCTTCTATAGTGCCCAGTCGACCTAAACGGCCATGGAAGCCTTGAATACGACCCGATTTCTGAAGCTTTGAAAGAGCCGTCAGAACTTTGTTTTTGTTCTCTTCGTTTGATAGAGCCGAACGAGCTTCGTTTACATGTTGTCGGTGAGTAATTAGTATATGGTTCATTTCTTCCAGCTTAGATTTGGCACTAGCACATTCTTTAGCCCCAATTGGTATGTATTTTTGAACTTTTTCAGCCTCTTTGTGCAGCTTATCAATCCCCTTCCTATGTGACTCGATTTCTTCGTTAGCTGCTTTTACCTGTCCCTTAACTTTTTCAATTTCATCAACAACTTTCTTATGTGACTCTTTCATGATCGCTATTTCAGATTCAATAAGTTTAACCTGTGACTTTTTCTCCTCTAACTTGTCATTCCATGGCTCTAAATCCTTTTCAAGAGAGGCAATTTCATCGGTTATGTGTTTTGTTTTATCACTTAACGACAGCTTCATTTCTTGCAATTTCACACGCTCTTGTTTCAAGAGTGTATTTAGGTCTCCAATTTCCTTCTCATAATCGATTTGCTTAGAATTTAGATCATCAAGAATGTTTTCCTGTTTTTTAATCTTCACTTCATAGTCCTGTAAACTTTTACGCGCTTTTTCAAGCTTCTGGCTTAAACTTTTTTGTTTCTCTTCACTCGAGGCAGTCGAACGCTCTACCTGCAGTTTTTTCTTGGAATTCTCCTTTCGTACTGTTTTCAATGATTCTAGCTCCTTGTTAAGTTGCTCGCATGCATTCTTTAGTTTATTTATTTCACTCTGGTCATCCTGAAAACGATTACGTTCAGTTTCTAAAACTTTAGAGGCCTCAGTAAGCTTCTCTAGAGTATTGGCAAGCTTTTGCTGAGACCGATATATTTTCAACTGAAGCTTTTTTGAAACTAATGTAGTTAACTCCTTTTCTTTCTTCAGAAATTCTAAAGCCTCGTCCTTTTCTGATTCCATGGATCGTTTTTCTGCTTCGACGAGCTCAAACCTATTCTCCTTTTCCACGCATATGTCGTTCAAACCGTCAATGTCAAGTTGTGCTTTCTCTATCTGTGATTTGTACTTCGTCGTTCCTATGATATCTTCTAAGTACTCTAGGAGACCATCATCTCCTTCATGTTCCGCTTTTGGTTTCATTTGTGCTATAGATTCCACTTCACCTTGTAAAATTAGAAATCTCTTATGATCCAGGTCAATACCTTCTTCTCTCAAAAACGTTGTGACTTCTGTGTAGGTACTCTCCTTCCCATTAATGTAATACTTGGAAGTGTTGTTCGCGAAGGCTTTACGCATGATTGACAGTTCAGGTTTGTTTTGTATGATCCTTGTAGTACCATCAGGCTCATCCATAACATAATGAAATTTGATTTCCACCGAGCAAAAGGTTAAATTGCGGTGTGATTCTGATTTGTGAATTAAATTGACTAGTTTTCCTTGTCGCATCTTACTAGCTCTGAAACCAAATACGAATAGCATAGAATCAATCACATTTGATTTACCAGAGCCGTTGGGGCCTACAACGGCAGAGAAAGAATTGTGGAATGGCCCAATTACCTGCTCACCGGCATACGATTTAAAGTTGTTTAGTATCAACATCTTAATACAGAGCCGCTCTGTTTTTAGTTGTTTCGCATCGTATATTTTCTGTAGCTCTAACCTATTGTTCTTGATAGGTGAAAGTTGTATTAGCTCAAGCTTCCGCGCCGGAGACCTATTCGGAGACCTTGGAGGAGATTGACTATACATTGATCTACCTCTGGAATTTTGCGAAGGTGGCATGGGCTGCAAGCTTGGCGCGCGTAGTAGAGTGGTGGAAGCACTCGATGTTTGGGACGCCACATTTCTTCTGTCTGGAGAGGTAAGAACAAGTTTCATGGGCGTTCCTAAAACCCTTGGCTTTTTAGGAGTGGGAGCTTCAGCCATCATACTAAACTTAGACTGGGCACGATTTCCTAAGGTGTTTTGTTAAAGTGTTAATGGCGTGTATCTCTCTATATTAAAGCGAAGGGTGGCGTTCTACATTTGCTTCTTAATCCGGGTAACAACTATTAATCTAGACAAGCTCTTCTTCTTTTACCGGCAGATGAGAGAAATAATAAGAAAAGGTAAACTATCTAGAGCTTCTACGCATATGCCAAGTAGGTAAGGTTGGTTGTTAAACTCTGGCTAATTTTTTGTTCTTTTTAAACGTGGTTTTTGTTTACATCTAAAATATTCTTGTCGGCACGATTGACAAGCAGCCTTTGACCTACCGCATCTCATCAACAATGGCACCTTTGATTTTAGATAACGGTTCATTTGAGGTTAAATTTGGCCCAGCATCCCTTGAGGAGCCATACCGTGCTTTGAACTGCCTTACGCAGGATAAGTATGGGCGCTATTACTTATCGAATCAGGCAAAACACATCCATGATATATCGCACTGCAGTATACGCCGGCCGTTTGAATTAGGTCAACTAGTTTCGTGGGAATTAGAGGAGAACATATGGGACTTCTGCTTATTCAATCCGGACGAGTTTAGCTGGGAACTGAAGGACTCAAAAGGTGTAGACCTTATTGCAAGTGAGACATGCATGTCAATTCCAGAAATATCGAAGAACATGGACCAAGTTGTATTCGAAGAGTATGAATTTGGTTCTATGATGAAATGTCCTGTGGCCCAATACATACCATTTGATGACCCTACCCATTATAACATTTTTGGAGGAGATGATGTTACTCAAGAAAAACACAATCGAACCTTTAGCAATTTCCAACTGGTTATTGACTCAGGGTTTAATTGCACATGGGTTATACCAGTAATAAAGGGAGTACCGTACTACAAGGCAGTAAAAAAATTAGATATAGGAGGAAGGTTTTTAACTGGTTTACTAAAGGAGACTATCTCATTCAGACACTATAACGTCATGGATGAAACAATCCTTATCAACAATATCAAAGAACAATGCTGTTTCATGCCGCCCGCTTCTTACTTTGAAAGTTTCCAGAAGAGGTCAGATACAAGGATAGAATATGTTCTTCCAGATTTCCAAACCAGTTTAACTGGTTTTGTCCGTAAACCTAACCAAAGCATCCCGGAAGACTCACAGACATTGGCCCTAGAGGATGAGCTCTTCACCATTCCAGAGACCTTTTTTCATCCTGAAATTTGTAATATACTTAAACCTGGCCTAATTGAAACGATATTAGAAAGTGTTTCGATGTTGCCTGAGGTCCTGCGCCCTTTAATGGTCAGTAATATTATGGCTGTTGGAGGAAATCTGAATATTAAAGGCTTTGCTTCAAGACTCGCTGTAGAACTTCAAAGGCAATGCCCAACCACCTGGACGGTCAGAGTTTTTCAGCCCAAAGATGACGCGTCGCTACAGGGCTGGAAGAGCATGAAGCGATTCTCGGAAACTAACCTTTACAAGAAAAGTAGAGTTTCCAGAGAAGAGTACCTTGAACATGGGGCAGACTGGTGCACGAAGAACAGATTTGGTTACGAGCAGTGGATGTAGTAAAAAGTTTTAACCAAATGCATCGGCTACACCGCTGCTTTTGCGTATTAATAAGGCAATTGGAAATATATACGCATACGAGAACAATGTAATGAAACGGAATATATATGCTACTAGTAACCTAAGTAAGCAAAATAAAAATAGTTGGAGCCTATAACGAGCATAAAGTACTGTGAGCGTAATCAATGATTCATTCCTCTAGCTCGATTGCAGAAAGGGGAGAAGGGGAAACTGCCCTTCGTAATATTAACTTTTTTCGTCAATGTACAGACAAGACAGTACACCTTTATCCATTCCTAAACTGAAGGTTTGAAGCAATAGAAGATGACATATTACTATATTGGAGTGGATGTTGGAACTGGTTCCGTCAGGTCGTGTATAATTAATGATGAGGGTATCATTTTGGCATGCAGTGATAAGCCCATTTCAAGGAGTGAACTTAAACTCAATCATATAACACAATCTAGCAAGGAGATATGGGATGCTGTCTGCTACTGTGTTAAAACTGTCGTAACTGAGTCACAAGTGAATGTTGAATTTATAAAAGGTATCGGATTTGACGCTACGTGCTCTCTCGTTGTAGTCGAAGAAGGAACTAACGAGGCCATTGCAGTGGGACCGAGTTTTGAGAGGCATGATCAAAACGTTATTCTATGGATGGATCACCGGGCTACTAAAGAAGCAGATGAAATAAACGCTACTAGGCATACTTGCCTGAAGTATGTGGGAGGTAGTATGTCAGTAGAAATGCAGATGCCAAAAATAAAATGGTTGAAGAACCACATGCCCCGGAGAACCTTCAACAAATGCACTTTCTATGATTTACCCGACTTTATAACGTTCAAGGCCACTGGCTCGCAATCCAGAAGTTACTGCTCTACAGTGTGCAAGATGGGGTTGCTTCCGCTGGGTGTAGAGGGTTCAAGCGAAGGATGGTCGCGCGAATTCCTGCAGCAGATAGGGTTGCCGGAACTCTGTAAGTGTGACTTCTCCCCTTTGGGAGGAAAGCTTGATGACAAGAAGAGGAATTTCAAAGGGGCTGGCGAATATGTTGGCCACTTGAGTGAACGTGCAGCTACAGAGCTAGGATTGGCGCAAAGCTGTGTAGTCAGTTCTGGTATTATTGACGCCTATGCGGGCTGGATAGGGTCTGTGGCCGCGTCTGAAAAGAAGAACGAGCTTGCAAATTCCAAGGAGGCTTTCGGTAGACTCGCCATCGTTGCAGGAACCTCTACGTGCCACATCTTGCTTTCTGAAACCCCTCAGTTCATCAAGGGCGTATGGGGTCCCTATAAAAATGTAATTGTGCCTGACTACTGGTGCTCAGAAGGTGGTCAGAGTTGCACAGGTGCGCTTCTTGACCATGTTATAACTACCCATCCAGCGTACCTGACTCTATGTGAACTGTGCGAAACCCACAAATTATCCCAGTTCGAGTACCTGAACATGCACCTGCAAGAATTGCGCGATAGGAATAATGCTAGGTCAGTTTTATTTCTCGGCAAAGAGCTCTTTCTTTACGGAGATTATCATGGCAACAGGTCGCCTCTTGCAGATCCACATATGAAGGCAGCTATAATTGGCCTGACTATGGACGTTTCACTCGATAACCTTGCGCTCATGTATTTAGGCGCCTGTGAATTCATTGCGCAACAGACACGTCAGATCATCGAACATATGGCATCACAGGGAAATGTAATTAAAAGATTATATATGTCTGGCGGCCAGTGCAGGAATCCTTTACTCATTAAACTACTTGCTGATTGCACCTCCTTATCTGTTGTTATCCCGCAAAACATCGATGCTACTGTTGTTTTTGGAGCTGCCATCCTAGGTGCGACAGCATATCTTTCGTACTCCAACAAGCTGGGTTCCATGAAAACGCCAGAAGCAAGTTCGCTCGACAAAGCGACCCTACTGTGGGAAACAATGTCTCAAATGACACATGTAGGTCGAGTTGTCGAACCAGCTCCATCTGCTGATCCCGATGTGAAACTGTTGAATGCCAAGTATAAAATTTTTTTAGAAATAGCCGCTGCACAACAACGCTACAGAGCTGTGATTGAGGAAGCATTAAACTAAGAACTCGCTCGGTTTATTGCTATGTATAAGATGACCAACCGTTCCTATACACATACTACTAGACAGGTGACTGAAACGAAAATAAGGAAAAGATGTTTCTGTGTCATGCCATAGCACCATTCTAACTAGGATATATTTGTGTTTTGTATCAGGCCATCAGAGTGCCTTACTGAGACTCTCCAACCTATCAATGTATTGCTATTTTTGCCTATTATCCGTCACCATCCAAAAGTGACCACGGTTTCTCATCTCTGCCCAATAGAAGTTAAAGTAATCTTTGCTTCCCAACTACTCTTGTACCTAACCATATCATTGCAGCATTTATGGTTCTAATTAAATATGCTTGATATTAGTACTTTTACCAGCTCCGATGGTCTTTCGTTTTGGTATCAATTTTTATTGCAAACACTCAGTTAGAAACAACTTATGATGGAAGCTAACCGGACTTGAATTGAACTATTTTCGCTTCCTTATAGTTATATCAACTAAAGACCTGTTACTGCCCCCCCCCCCACAATAGTGCAGTATTGTTATTCTATTCATTATTATAATTGTACGCAGATTTTTCTGCATTGCCTGACGTGACTATTCACCCGTGAAGGAAATCTTTTTTTTCCACCATACTATTAAAACATTGATACCTCTGAAGATCTAAGAAAAATAAATCAATACGAAGTAACTGTAGATTAGGTGTTTCGACTTCTAGGTTCAGTGTTCAAGTTTTTTGATCTTTTTTCTTGAAAATAACAAAGAGCAATTGAATCAGTTGCAGATCAGTAAGAGATCTCATACGACTACTACAGTCGCAGCTCTCCCCTTCACTTCTTTACCCTCCTACAATTGTGTTCCTCTGGGCCTTCGATATCATCATTTACCATAGCTTTCTACTTCTACGTGAATTGTTCCGCATTGCATTCTACCACAGGAGCTATTAACAATTCTATCTTTGTTTCCATGAATATAGAGTTGGTTACGAATGAAACTGAAATTACTGGTGAACCGGCAACTAAGCTTATGCTACTGCAGCAGATCCTTTCTGTTATGCTAGTGAAAATTAGGAACCAGGAAGACCTGTATCGATTTTACGCCATAACAAAGGACCGGTGTATAGATCTCCTACAGGAACATGGTGTTTCATTCGCCGTTGAGACGATATTCAAGACGTTAATGGCCCAACCACCAGAGCTATTGGACCTGGTAATTCTTCCTGCTATGCTGCGATATATAGAATGGTCAGGACAAAAGAGGACGAATTCAGCTAGTGCTCAAGTTTATCGGTGGATAGTGACACCCACTAGATGCTGGAATTTCTTACATGATGATGTTGAAGCTTTTCAGCACGCATCGCACATGTGTCAGAGGGTATTTGACTCTGTGAAGATTCTCCAGCAGTTACAGATGATCTTATTTTGTGAAAAGCCGAGACTCCAAGATATAAGTGATCCGGACTCGGAGACGCTTACTTGGGCGCCTTTGGATACTCCGAGAGTCATGCACTTTATTCAGTCATTGCAGAAGGACTCACAAGAATCAGCGAGTATGCCTCAGGTGCATTACCAAGCTCTCCCCCAAGAGCAGCATATGGGTGAAGATTATAATGACCGCTACTTATATCAGACATATCAGCGCCAGGAGGTCGACGCATTGCAGCAGGGCATCTCCCCGAAAGAACAAGAGCAAAAGGCGCAAGACGCTTCATTGAGTGAGAAGCAACATTCAAGAGAAGAGAACTCTAATACGTTAGAACAACAGTCTATGGTAGGTAGAACCCAGCAGCATAGTCATAAATACCAGCGCTTGCGAGAAGAGGAGGACGGTACAGAGGATCAGGCGAAGTGTCAAGACAAACGAGGTTTACAGGACCAACAAAAGCATCATGCCCAAGATGATAATGGGAACAAAGAAGAGGAAGAGTGTCATAGTCAGAAGAAGCAAATTGGACATAAAGGTTCGGATGACGAAGCTGAGAAACAACTCGAGGCGGCCTCGAGTGGGGAGCTGCAACAGGAGCAAACAGTGCAGGCACAAGATCCTTCAAAAACCCAAGCGCAATCAAGGCCAAAGAGGCCAGATAAACAGCAAGGAATGTTTGGTCGCCCAAATCGGCAACTTTCAACACCTTTTCAACCTCGCAGCCAAACTCAAGAACTGCACGACAATGGCGGTAAACAAAAGGGGGCTCCCAATACCACCCAAAATGGCGTCTTTCCCGTTAGTTCGTTTGCAAATGCTGCTTGCGAGTCAGCCGGTTGCGAGTCTTTCAGCTTACTTCAGCAATCGTTACCAGGCATCAACCAAAGATTGAATTACTTGACCATAGAAAATAATAAGTTACGACAACAGGACACAATGTTGATGCAACAAATCAATAGTTTAAGAAAGGTGGTAGCTTCATTACAAAAAACAATGGCATCTCTTTCCTTGCCTGTAGGTCTTAATCCCAAGGGAAAGGTTACCAAGTTCAAACGATCTACCGCAACGACCCCTATACACTCCAACTTTATGGACGGCTCAGCAAATAGTAGTATGACGACTGTAAGCTGTCCTGTCGGCTTCGAGGACCCAAATACTTCACATACGGGCACTGACGAGTTTACCGACCCATTGCTGGAGGAATATGGTACTTTTCTTGTCAAAAACAATTACCGGCCCACCACCATGCATTACTACAGTAATCAGCAGCCTTCAACCACATTTCCCAGCTCGCAGACTGTACATTCTTTTCAAAGCGACCCTATCTTTGACGTCTCTCATGACACTACGAGCTCAGTGCTATCCTACCAAACACTACCAGTCTCAGAATCGTCTAACCACTATTCAAACATCCTCCATCCGCCTCTTCCTCTTAGCAATTCTTCCTATCCCCTTGATGTGAGACACAACCATATTAACAGCATGGCGCCTGGCGTCGTGCCAGCGCAGCACACCACAGGTATGCCACTCGCCGGTGGATCAGGCAATGGTATGTTTATTTCCAAGGACCTATCACTTGTCCCACACCATGCATATAGCCACACACTTTCCTCCTCGCTTTCCTATAAGCCTAAAAGACCTAGGCCGCGCTACAAAGAGAGCCAGGGCTCAAAACTCACCAAAGGCATCCAATATCACCCTCCCGTCACCTCGGAGGGTAAAAACTACCTAGTTGATGAAGAGGGCAAATTCGCCATCGTTATGACCAATGACCAAGACTCGATATACTCCATTTACAATGAATTCTACCAATCCCTAAAACTGCAGGTAGAATCCTTCGTCCAGGACTACGGAAAATCCAAACTTGTCCAGTTCCGCAAAAAACGTACCTTCCAAAAGAAGAAGGCTTTTGTTTATCTCGTCGAGAAGATAGCTTATTTCACCAAGTTTTCTGCTGAGCAAGTTCTCGACATTGTTGACTCCGTCCGTATTAAAGAGGAGAAGTCAGTGGTTTGGGTCTGCAACAACCTTGGCTCTTTGAAATACGCCCTCATCAAATACCATCCTGAACTGCGCGAGGTCATTACTTCTGAAACTGACTAGATCTCCCTAATCCCTCTTCTTTTTGCTTTCACATAACCTCAATCACGATTTCATGTATTATTCATTTGGTACACTCACGTTCACAATATTACTTCGTAGTTAATATATATGTATATACTAATGACATGTGTTTGTATTTCCATCTATGGATTCGCTGTCGCCGCGACAATTATTGCTTACTTAATCAGTATAGGAAATCAGTTTTGCTTGAAGTGAAACCAAATTGCTACTCGTTTTCGACGGATCAATGATCAAATAGCCATAGTACATTTCTTAAGAGGAAAAACAAGTATTTCCTTTTGCGGTAATTCGTAAACTTTTGTTCTGACTCGTTAAAAAGTTTTCCTAGCTTGTGGAAATAAATATAACATGAATGGTTGCATATCAGAATCCAAGATCAACGTATTCCTCGAGGGCTGAGGGATAGAATATCGAATTGAACATCAAAGGCATATCTAAAGATATTTGCAAGACGGAGCTAGGGATAAACTAGGTTCATTCTTTCAGTTTTGTATAGAACCATTTTTTCGCAAGGTGGCAAGAACGCTCGAGGACAACAGCTTTTTGAGGACAATAATAAGCGGGACAAAGAAATATAACAAAGTTGCAGGGCGCTCATAATGCGTATTGATAAATACATCGGTGTCCTACTGTCACTTTCTCCTGGAGTGCTAGGATCTCAACTAACCCAGGTTGAGAATCATTTTAATATAAAAGAGTACCCTGAGTTAGACGTTGGGTTTGACCCGTTTAGTGTGTATGACAGTTTCGCTGCTGTTGACTTTTTCAGGTATACAGGTCAAGGTAATCTAACGAAGAGAGATGGTGATGCTAATAGCTCGAAGTCTTTAATATATTATTCGAATGACACGTTTATAAGCTTGGCCGAAATACCGGATACTACAGAAGTAAAAAATATAGTGCCTCTTGGAAACGACAAGTTTATTATTAGTGGAAGGGGGCAAATTGGAAATAAACATTTGGAGCGACAGATATTGTATGATTTACAAACATTTGAAGCTATTGAGATGTTTTCACAGCCTCTTGAGGATGTTAGGGCCATTACTACGATAGGAGAGAAGGTTTACTTTGGAGGGAACTTTACATACTCCGAGGGTAGCGAACAAGGGCATGGTGTTGTGCAATGGGATGCAAAGTCTGCAATGGTATCTTTGCTTCCGTTTGGTGGTTTTAATCCTGGTTCTGAGGTGAATAGCATAGTTGAGTCTTCAGATCATGATATTATATTTTTGGGGAAATTCAATAGCCTCGGCTCGAAGGGNAACTTAACAGGTGCAAATTCATGGAGAAACAATTCTTCTGCGAAGAATGTCTCAGAAATAGAGGTTAATGCTCAGACACCGTTACTTTATTCCACATGGGCACATGATGGTAACGTAGACCGCGATCGCTTTGTCTGCCCGTCTGGTGACGATGATGCTTGGAAAGTGGATGCCAGGGTGGGAGAATTCCGTGTTACCCTCTTGAACCAGATAACACCTTCCAAAATTCGAATTTATAACTCGAAGCACGACGGTAGCGAGGTTCAGTTGTTTAGAATTATTACCTCTCCTTCTAGAGGAATAATGAATTTAACATATGTTGATCCATCAACAGGCGAGCTCCAGGTTTGTGACGCATGGTGCCCTTTAATGACTAAGGCAGACTTAAAACAATATGCCGAAAATAGCACTACTTCCGAAATGGCGAGGTTTGTTAACGATAACAAGGTTTTGGTTAAGTGGACCTCAGAGTATCAAGAATTTGCTTTTGTTAACCATGTACCAATTGAAGAATTATCTTTTATTGCCATTGCATCATATGGACAAAGTATAGGTTTATATGGTATGGAACTTTTCCAGAATGAATATGACACCTATATGAACAACACTTTGAATCAGCCCAATTGCCCCAATGAAGACACTAAGGGTGATGTCCAGTCTTTTGATCAAACGGGGTGGTATCAGGGGTTACCAACATCGACTTATATTTCAAGGTCCTTCTCATCTGGCCACCCCAGTATCTCCGTAAGGCCATCAATCCCATATGCTGGTGTTTATTCATTGAACTTGTTTACTCCTGGTTGTCTGAATGATGGAACATGTGCTTCTAGAGGGATTGTAAATGTGACTGTAGTGGCTGATAATGGAACTGTGCTACTATCACGATGGATTTATCAAAATAACGATTATCTGAAGTACGACCCTCTATTGACTGGTCACTTCACAGAATCGCCTACTGTTACTTTACAATGGGTTCAGCCCATTGACGCCACCGTCAATACCCATGTCATGGTAGCTGATAGAGTTACAGCTAGGATTGATTCTCTGGATAGCTCTGAGCTAGCATTAGATCTGTCTGGAACTTACTTAAATGGTATCTTTAAATACGGTGCGACTCAGGAGGAAACGGCAGGGAAAGAAATATCACAAAGGACAGATATAGTCAATTATGCTGTGAAAAATCTCTCTAGTCACTCTAACTTACTAGGGGACTTTTTCGATGGATCCTTATTTGTTAGCCTGCCCTTTGAACAGCAAGTGGTGAAGCTTACACCACTGGACGGAGATTGGAATAATGTCACTTCAGAAGTTTTAGATATTCAAGGCCCTGTTGACGGAATATATACTTACTCGAACGGGTTGGTATTGACTAGCAATTCGAAGTCCTCTATCCAAGGATCTAGTGCTGTAATATACGATGGATCCGTAACCCCGTTACCAGATTTAGAATCAAAAGTCAACTTTTTTGGGAATATCACCCTTGGTGTTGAAAGTGGTGAGCTTCTAATAATTAATGACGATTATATCTACAACGTTACCCAAAAAGCAAGGAGTGTGTCAGGATCTTCTCCATATAACTTTTCAATTGAAGCCATAGGTGCCAATAGTGAGGGTGATACAATACTTGCTGGGCGGGTACTTCTCAATAAAAATAATAATCTGACTGGTTATATCAATATTGCTCCCCGCAATATCTCAGTGGTGCCGAATATCCCAAATATAACCAATGGCACGATATATATGGGACAGAAACGACATGCGTATATGGGCATGCGCGCAGTATATGCATACTATTCAACGCAAACCAATTCAACTGTTGGTGGGATAATAACAAGTTCAGACGGAAACAATTTCAGTTACCAGTCAACAGAGGGTGCTTTTGTTAATGACATTTTAGTTTTCGAAGGTTTCAATTCTGCTGAACAGTATGGTAAGCTTTCATCTCATCCCATTGCGGTTGTGGCTACCAATGAAACTGCCACGCAACCCGCTTCACTTATTTTTTACGATTCAGAGGGCACCATAGACAGTCTCAGCCAACGTTTCAGTAAAAAAGAGTCAATTAATTCATTAATATCTTTTAGAAATGAAACTATATTAGTTGGTGGCTCATATTCGAGGGGATCTTGCAGCGATTTGTGCTTCTTCAACTATAATGATAACGTATGGTCAGAATTCCTAAACGGAACAATTAAGGGAGATGTCAGAGACATTATTCTAAGTAGTGGTGGTCGTTATTTGGCAGTGGGTGGTAATTTTACTGTGGGAGAAATTTCCGGTGTTAATTTGGCCGTTGTAGACTTGGTCTACAATTTAATCGATATCAGTTGTTCAATGCAGTCACCATTTGAAAGTGTAGTTTTATTAAGCCAACAACACGGATATGATTATATGGCATACGATGGAAGTAATTTGTGGTATAGATCTGACGGGAAATGTGCAAAAAATACAGGCTTATTGGATACTTCAGAAATCACAGACCTCCTTTCAATGCATGTGGATGTTAATGGGTCCATTTCTCCGGGATTCATGATAAATGGCAAGCTCGATACTATAGAATATGGCAGGCTTAGTGCCATGTATTACGTGGAGGACAAATGGCATCCTTACTATATCAGTGTGCCAAGAGAAAAAGCGGAAGGCTCTGGCAGCATACCGAAAAGCCGTATATCCAGACAGTTTAAATACAGTTATAGCTTCCTAAACAATGGCACAAAGGGTAACGGAACTATTGAGAACCCATACATAACACCGCGTGGTGCTTGGCCAAGAGGTTACGTTGTATTGCTCTCACTTGGCTTGTCCCTGATCACAGTCGCATTGTTAGGTATACTTGGTGTTACGTTGGCCTACTTCTATGGTGACCACAATGCATATGAACCACTAAAACCCAGGATTGATGAGGCGGAGATGTTGAAGACTGTTCCACCTGAGCAGTTGATGAAGTTTATTTAAACGATTTCGGATTTTAAGTTTTAAGTTTTAATTAATTTTATAAGATATATTTTACGGCGTGTTATTAGCATTCTTAATTTAATATTAGTACAGTACCCGGACTTTATTTTTTGGTTGTTCACTTCTCTTTCAAGTACTTACTTATCATACATATGGCATGCTAAAACGAGCACCAGTAGCCTATGTGGAAATAGTCTCTGCTCTGAAGGCTACTTTTGAAGCAATATGTAAGTAAAATGCACCATTTAAGACCAGTTTTATGGCTACCGTTCGAGAGTACGTTCAGATTGCTCCTTCTCCACAATTTTGTCTATCAACTTTGTCAGTAGTGTATCATCTGTGTTAGCAAACTCTAAATTACGGTAAACCTTATTACATGCATTCAAAGACCATGCACTCTGTCTAATCTGATTATTCTGGAACCACTTCTTCGCGACCAACAGTTGGAATATAGCCTGCTTGCGGAATCTTGTAAATCCTTGATTTTGTAATTTATTGTAAATGAGCTTTTGAGGGTTTTTGAAGTCTACTTCTATAACTTCAGGATCATTGGTACTTTCCACTGAACTCTCGTCATCCGCCCGTATCCTTGGGTCTATACGAAGCCCATATGCAAAGCTTATCCTTTCCCATATGAGAGTTCTCGACAAAGGGCCTAGCCTCAGTCTATCGCTTTGTAGTAAGATTTCAAGGTACTTGATTGCAAAAGGAGATGATACCCATGTATCACTCAGTGACAGAAAAAGCTCTGACATGTAAATCATACAGCGTACTAGGTCAAATGAGCTGTAGCCATTTAGTGAGGAGTCCAAGTACTTCATAATCAGCGGGTCTATGTCATTCTTAATCATCTTTGCTGTTACGATAGAATGGGCCCCCATAAGCAAAGAGAGTGCAGTTAGCTCTTGACTAGAAGTCGCATAAAGAGTATTTCCCTCAAAATCTTTCGATAGTATGTCATAAATGGAGTATGCTGTTTTGTAATCCGCTAACATAAAGGACCAATCTGCGAGTTTTCTAAGTAGGAATTCGTTTGAGGAAGCAAAGTAATACCCTTCGGGGGAAATCTGCGCGGCCACACTAGCACTGCTATTGCCCTTGGACATAAATCTCTTCAAGAATTTATTGCCATGAAATATAGACTTGCGAGGTTGCAAGATAGTTTCATCCCAAAAGGAAATCTTCCTTCTCATGAAAGGTATCATCAACTCTTCCACCATCGAGTTAATGGTGTCATATATAACTGTAACCACCTCAGGCGATACTTCTAAGGACGGAACATAATTATTAAAAATTTGTTCTTGTAATGAGTTTGTAACAGGAGGGTTTAATGTAATCTTCTGGCCACCGCCTTCAGTAAATATTGGCAACATCAAACTCTCCACGAAAAGCTGCTTCTTTATAGACTTCATTAACGCTTGGGCAACTTCCCATTGCTCTTTTGAATGGCCTTCATAACACAAAACAAAGACAGGCAGGATATCATTAGTGTTTATGAATACTGGAAAGTCAGCAATCGTGCTGGGAAGATTTTTAAAACCTGTTAGCATTTCATGTGCAGTTTGGTAGTTTTGACCTCTGGAGACATCTAATGCAAGAATGCTAACTATGGGGTGATTGAAACAATGATAGGGCGATAATGCAGTTGTCGAAAGCATAGTTAGGAACTTGTGGAAAAGTGAATGCTTGAGTAGCGTTGAAGGGGTATCATTCGTTGTTTTTTCCTCAATTTCTTTGAGAACCCTAACCAAGCATTCCTCCAGATCCTGGAAATCCACCACTTTGTCTGTGTCAGCATGTATAATCTCAGCTAAAGGTTGCTGTAATCTGATGTAACGTGATGAACTCCTTTGAAATAATGAGTTCTGTCTCCGTCTCTCTCTTTCTTGAGTCACTGTGCGTGTTTCATCCTCTAACTGGTCACGATCTTGAATATAATCACCAAAATACCTCAAAAGCATGTATAGAGAATCTACGTTAAAGGCTTCCCTTAAATGTTTATCCAAAACGGATGTGCTCTGTATACTGATGCATGGTGATAGTGCATTACAAATCACCTTCTTGGATATTTCATGAGGTAAAGGTTGGTTCCAAAGTCCTGGGTACTGTAGTAAATGCATATATTTCTGGTATGACAGTATCATCTTATTAATATGTACACACTCTGTCAGCCTTGAGCTCGTGTGAATAATAGCAGTGGCTACCGTAGTTAAATAAGAGTAGGTAAATTAATGTCAACGTTTAAGAATGACTTTCTGATTGCGGTATTACTTCCTTTTTTCTGTCAAAAAAACTTTTAAATTGTAGGGGTGTATGGCTTAGTGGTAAGTAGAGTTGTCTTTTTTAATCCTTGGTTCAATTCTGATATGGCTCAGATCTATCACTTTAGAAGACATATTAAGATGACTGCTAAGGAAGACTGCTAAGGAAGAGGGAAAACTATAAAAAGATACCAGGTTCGAACGTATTCGGAGTCATTTCATCGGTAAGTAAATTAACCACCTAGTTATGTGCGGGCTGCAGTACTTGACACTACTGCTCCTTTTGAAAGCCACCTTGGCAAGGCTCCTACCAGGCGTAGGCCCAAAGGATTACAAGGAAGGAGACGATATTCCGCTATTGGTTAATCACTTTACGTCGCGCTATTCTCCTTCAATCGACTACTATCACAAGAAATTGCATTTATGTAAGCCTGAGAATATTGAGAGGACACCTGAGTCGCTGGGCGAAGTCCTCCTTGGTGATAGGTTACACAATTCTCCAATAAAATTAAAAATGCTGAAGGAGGAAAGTTGTATTGAAGTTTGTAGGTCAACAATTCCTAGAAAGCACGTTTCATTTGTACAAAGACTTTATAATGGACCATATCACTATAACTGGTTGCTTGATGGCTTGCCAGTAGGGTATAAACGTGCTAAGCGAGTTGATGCGGATGAGGAGGATGAGGAGGATGAGGAGGATTTCTATAATCACGACTATTCTCCTACACACTTTCCTTTTATGCTGAGAATATTTAACGACTCCGACTATTCCATGCATTATTTTCTAGTTAACCATTTCGATATTATAATTGAATACCATGACCGCGGGGGTGGCTACTATAGAGTTGTGGGGGCTGATGTCAATCCTAAATCTTTTAAAAGAAATGATGCCTCCTGCCAAAGTGAAGAAGGTTATACACTCGAATACGATAAAGATAACGACATCACTTACACTTACAGTGTTAAGTATGTAAAAAGCGAAACCCCTTGGAACTTAAGATGGCAGCGGTATCTGCATGGTTACAACGGTCGGGCCGAAAGTGCTTGGATAGTAAATTTTAGTTTTATCGTGCTTATTTTATTATCTGTTTTGGTACATTGGTTGTATCGTGGCCTAAAGTATGATTTTGCTCGGTATAGAGAGATAAATCTGGATAATGTCTTTCAAGAGGATTATGGCTGGAAACTAATCCATGGTGAAGTGTTCAGAGCGCCTGTAAGGCCGATGCTTTTATCTATAATGGTGGGTTCCGGTGCACAGCTATCGCTGCTGGTAATTGTTGTCATAGTACTTGCATGTATGGGATCTGTATTGCCCAGCTCTAGAGGGATGTTGGGAACGGCTATGTTTGTTCTTTACGCGCTTTTCGGTGCTTTTGGCTCATACATTTCAATGGCGACTTACAAATTCAGCGGTGGAAATAGATGGCAATTGAATATGATCCTAACGCCGCTTTTAGTACCAGGTTTTTTGTTTGCAATCATGGTTTTTTTGAACTTCTTCTTGATTTATATGGAATCTTCAGATGCTGTCCCAGTGATGACCATGTTTTTAATGGCATCTCTATGGATTGTCCTCTCTCTACCTATGTCATACATCGGCTCCTTCACAGCTCATAAAATGAACCGGTGGGATGAGCATCCAGCTAAAACTAAGCAAATAGCTAGGCAGATTCCAATCCAACCGCGGTATTTGCGGATGTGGCCAGCATCATTCATTTCCGGTCTGCTTCCTTTTGGAGCAATTGCTGTAGAGTTGTACTTCATCCTAGCTTTTACCTGGGATGAGATCTACCATATGTTTGGTTTCTTACTGGCAACTTACATACTTCTCCTTCTGACGACGGTAATGGATACACTGTTGCTGACATACTACAGCCTTTGCTCTGAAAACTGGAGGTGGCAATGGAGATCGTTCGTCATTGGCGGATTTGGCACTTCAGTCTATTTTTTTATCCATTTCATGATCCAAACACGATCCACGCTACGAGGAGTCGCTTTAACTGTGTTATACTTCGGCTACTCCTTTGCATTCAGTGTTGTGCTATGCCTGATAACAGGATCGCTAGCTTACCTAAGTTCTCTTTTTTTGGTAAGAAAGATGTATTCAAGTTTGAAGGTGGATTGATACACATTATTCCTTTTCCTTTATGTTAACAAACATTAGCTTCCCAGGTGTGTCTCTTGGAAGGATAAGCCTAAGTCACGTGACATCGTGGATGATGTGTTAGCTGGTTAGTATCTCGAACTAACAATCAAGCCAATTTGTATATAATTCTTTTGATCTCTCAGCGATACGTCTACCTAATCTAAAACGCTGTCCATCAGTCTTTTCTTCATCTTAGGCTCATTGGTCGTTTGTGTTCATGACTGTCGAGGACGACTAGCCTCAGTAAGTCACGAGCTAGCTTGAACTTCTCTTCACTGCTCGCTAAAGCTTAACTGATGATTAGTTACTAGTTACATAGTCTCTAATTGGCTCAAATCCCCTCTAGTGGTCGAGAGGTGACTAAATCTCTAAACTAGTTATTCTGTCTCTCTTAATATAGTTTTTCCAAGTACCATTATCAGTCGTCTCGAGTACCTAGTCATGATAACAATTACCGAGGTGTCATACAGACAATGGCAGTGTCACCGACTAGCATACTCTTAAACCGTGATTCTCTGATAGGTTACTCCATCGTATCGATCTCAATCGTTGCTTCTTATTGCTTTGAGCGTCTGTTCCAGACCCATCGACTTTTTGATTCTACGACATNCCCTGTCAGAGGGGGTTCAGCTAGAGTCACGTGATAGCTTAAACTGCTCTTCTAGTCTTACTAAAGCTGAACTTGATGATTAGTTACTA